>NKCI01000050.1:0-228907 GCA_003946985.1 Fusarium duplospermum
GGGAAGAGGGAGACGGGAGTCGCAGGGACTTGGGCTGGAGAGTGGGCGAGTGGGTGGACTCTGGGTTGAATTTCCCGCGCGCGGGCGCGCTTGTCCTGTCCTTCCTTGTTCTTCTGGCCTGGTCTGTCTGGTCTGGCTGGCACCAAGACGACGTGCGACGTGCGACGGCGGGCCCGGCACTGAGGTACGCTGGGCTGGGCTGGCTTGCCTCGACCCAACAGCGAGGGAACCGGGAACCAAGAGTGAGAGACGCCCGGGGGGGGAGTCTGACGTGACGGGGGGGTCGGGGGGCTGACCTCTCTTGTCGAGTTGGCTGTTGGGGGGGGAAGAGGAGAAAGAAGAAAAGAAGGAGGAGCAGGAAGAGTGAGGAGAGCTGCGAGAGAGGCAGAATGTGGAAGAGAAGGGCGCCGGTATCGTTGCGCGGTTGGTGCCTTTTTGGTCAAGAGTGGACGAACCAAGGATAGAGGTCGGAAGAGGGACGAGTCAAGGAGGACGTCGTCTCGCCAGGCAAGGCAAGGCAGGGCCCAAGATACTGTTCTAGCTCCCGAAGGCTATCTCTCACCCGTTCCGCCTGTAGTTGCGTTGCGTTGCTTGTTGCGATCGGATCGGCCTGTCACAGCAAAGAGACACAGCTGACAACGACACCAGCTGCTGCGCAGTTCGAACAGAGATCGACCGTTCTTACAGACCAGGGGGGGTACAAAAAGTGATGGCCCTCTTTGTCTGTCACAATCGTCCTTGGATCGCGCGAGAGCTTTCGGGGGGGAACCCTCACTGACCTTGAAGGCGTGGGTGGGATGGAGTGGGTGAATGAATGAGTAGTTGAGCGAGTGAGTGGGCTCAAGTGGCAGCACGGCGAGTCCTGATACGTGAAGGCAGACAAAGAGGTGGGAATTTTTTCGGCCAACACGGACCAGGGACCCGAGGTGGACACATGCAGTTAAGCCGTAAGAAGCACCCCCATGTCGCATCCGGCGATGGACACAATCACTGCCTCAGCGTCTGTGAGAAGGTGTATGAGGCAATGATCCTGTAATTTCTTCTCCATCAAATCGGTGGCTGGGAAGTGGCCCCCTTTACTCATCAATGCGAGGTGCCATGACCCGTTACAGTCATATACGCTCCCAAGGTGAGATAGATCCCTGACGACACGCGACGATTCCCAGAACCAGGGTCCGCGTTTCCCAATCCTTGGAAATCGCATTCCACAAGCGCGTCTGCGTCTTCTTGAACCTGAGGTTTATCCCGGGATAAATTTCCTTTCGCTGCCGAACGGGAAGCAGTAGAACAAAGGGAAAGGGGAAACAAGAGAGAAGTCAATTAGCCCCGGAAAGTTAAAATCTAGACCAAACTCTCTCATCGGAATCCTACCCGTGAAAGAAGGATTGTTCGAAAAAAAGAGAAAACTCTCCGGTCATCACGTGGGCCGCAATTAACTGCCTCCTTTGTTTGCCAGGAAAGACCTTAGGTAAGTGCCCCGTAGATAAGGTCCGACGAACAAATTTGTTCCATGCATCTATCGCGGCTCCGGCATTAGAGACGCCGCTTGGCTTCCGCCGCTAGATCGTTTAGGGCTAGATCACCGGTCACGTGTGACGACACAGTGCCGAGAAACGAAAATTTTCGCCGCACTGTTGGGCAATATCTTCGTTCTTCGCGAACCTCGAATTCATTCTTTTCAACCACAATCCTTTCACACTCTCGACACAGCCGCCTTCTGCCTGACACATCCGTGAGCACCACGCGCGAAAACCGCACAGCAACTATTTCCCTGGAGGAAGCTGTTTTGATTTGGACAGCTTTCGTTGATGAGCGATCTTTCTGCGTGCTGGTTGCAATATCGGTGGTCAAATCTGAAGGATGGCTTGATTTTTTCATGCAGCCTTGATGGTAAGACCACACTCTCCCCCTTTCTCCTGCGTCGCTCGTCCTCCCTTTTATACCCCCTCCATCTGAATGATGACACTTGTAAACAAGTCTTCTTTTCCCAACCGAATCGACCATGAAGAAATTCAGTTCTGTTCGGGCCCTAGGCCTGTTACTTGCCAGTATCTTTGTCTGACTACACACCACACATTTCACATGATGGCAGAAACGTGTTTTTGCAGTTTTGCTAACAAGACTGCGCAGATTTTTCACTTGCTATCAACATCAACTTTTTCCGCGACTAACCACCACAGCTCATTGAGCTTTCCTCTCAACGGACAACGTAAGTTTTTTACTCTTGTTTCTTTTCAACAGCACAAAACAACACGACAATTTGCATGATGAAATTTCCATACACATTCGCAGTTTCCACTTGAGTCCCGATCGAGCCTTTTTTGGGACAAATGAAGGTTTATTCTTCCTTGGATGTCTGATCAAAGTCGATGTTTTTTTGCTGTTGCTCTTGACAACCTCTTCAGAGTCGAAGCTAACACAACAAAAGAATAGGTCCACTTGCAGTTACACTGTCTGTAGTTTATAATGAAATTTTATATGAATCTTAAACTTGCCTCCACTCGTGAAAGCTCTGAATGTGACTGGTTCCCTCGATGTTAAATCCTTGTCTTTCAATGGATGCTTCACCGTCCGCCTCATGTCCCGTTGATGATCTCGATGCAGGTAGCCCATTGATGTCTAAATATGGCTTGGTGTATGTTTATCATCTCGTCCTTGTTCATTTCAACATGTCATATCCCAACGCCGTAGCAACTATATCCACCTTAGACCACACTTCAACTGCTCTTCAGAGGTCGTCCTCGCTTTCTAAGCAACGCGCACCTCATCTCTCAAATCTTCCCTCCTAACCCTGCCACCAACAATTCCTCTTCTGTTCCTTCCTGTCCGTCCTCTTCCAAGCCAGTTCAGCTTGAGCATCTTACACAGCTCCACGACCTTTTCGTTACCATCGTCGTCCGCGTCTCCGGCAGACACCCCGGACAACACGCTCATGCACTGTAGCATCCGGCCGACCATGTCGGTCACGTGCTTCGAGTCCTCGACGTTCTGCTCCCGCTCGCGAAGGCTGCCCAGTGACGGGGGAGGAGGCATCCCGCCGGAGGGTGTAAATGGCCGGAGGACGCCATCGCTGGCGTGGCTGCCAAAGCTGACGTTGCTAATGGCGCGGCTGCGCCCCCCTGCCGAGCCCTCACCGAGAAGCGTCGTGCTGGTGGAATTGTACGAGGCGACTGAGGGGTCAAGAGACATGGCGGTGCCGGGACGGGCCATGGAGTTCAAGGACTCAGAGGGAGACGTGGAGAGAGCGGCCTCGGGAGGGGGTGACGACAGGGCCATGTTGGCCTGTGACGAGGGGAGAAACTCTAGAGAGAGCCGCGAGAAGATGGTCTTGAGCGTCTCATAGCGTGGTAGAATGACGATATCTCTGTAAGCGATGAGGACCAGCCTCCTCACGTCGAGAACAGCCGAGGCCGGAGCCACGCGGGCAGGCTTGTCCGACGAGGTCGATGACGCCAGGGCACCGCCCCAGAAGTCTCGGGCCTGCTCTCCGGTCATGAGCGTACCGCACCCTGAGACTTCAAGGTCCAGCGGGAGGAATACGGCCTGCATGTACGGCAGGATGGAGGTAAAGGTAAACATCCATAGCTCCACTAGTGTCGGGATGAAACGGTCTTCGGGCGTATTCCGTAGTGTCCGGTCAAGGGACGAGAACCCCGTGGATAGCAGATCACGCAGGTCCTCTAGCATGGTATTGGGTGAGCGTCTATGCATACACCACTGGATATGCACCTGCACCACCCTGTTGAAGTCCTCCACGGGGAGACGCAGGTCCTCGCCTTCAAAGATGACCAGCAGCTTGGCCTTGAGGTACGGCCACGCGTCGTCGGCGGACATGTGGTGGTGAAGCCCGAGCTTGCCGGGATCCACGGGGTCGTAGATGCTCGACTGAGACGGCAGGCTGCTGGGCCCAGGCCATTCGTTCCGCAGGTCGAAGCTCGACTCGCTCTCGAGGCGGCTGTCGGATCGCTCGGCGAGTTTCTTGTCCTTTTTGGTCTTGACGAACCCGGACGAGTTGGGTCCGGGGCTCGGGGGAATGTTGAAATTGTACAGGGGGTTAGGTGCATTTGGATCCGTGGGTCGTGAGTTGCTGGACGCCGAGGAGAGCGGTAGATGGTACTCATCCTTGAGCTTGTGTTTCTGCCGAGAGAGGAAGTGGTGCTTCTTCTCCTTCTCCTTTCCCTTCTCCTTCTCTTCAGTAGGAGTCTCAATTGGCCGGATAGTAGCTGAGGAAGAGTTGTTGAGGTTGTAAATAGACTGATTGCTTGGGTCGACCAAACTGCTTGTGCTAAAGTTCCCACGCTGAAGAGCAGACAGAGCAGAGCCAATCTTTCCAGGACTCGGCAGCGGTTTCTCCTTCGTCTCGCCTTTGGTGCTGATCTTCCCTGGGCGCGAAAACAGCTTGACCTTGGACTTCTCCGTCTTGAGCGGCTTCTCGGACGCAGGCGGCGGAGGTGGAGGCTGCGAGTACGGCTGAGGCGACACCGAGTGCGGCCCTCGCGGGGAGCTATGCCCCGACCGCGGGAAAACAACGTTGGCCGCGGCCGTGGCAGCGGCAGACGAGTGAGCGCCGCCGACATGTCCCCCGTGGTTCCCAAAGCCGCTGTCTCGTGGAGCGCTGGCCTCGGTCAGGCTCAGCATCGGCGGGCTCGTCGGGCCTTTGCCCCCGCTGCCCCTTCGGACCCCGTCGTTCGGGTCGCCGGGGAAGGGGACCGTCTGCGAGCGCTGCCGCGAGTGGTTCTGATGCGACATGACTGCGGCCTGCGCCGCTATCTGGCTCGCCGACATGCCAGCGTTGGACGCAGACGCAGCCGCAGCTGCAGCGGCCGCCGCGGAGGCGGAAACAGAGGACGGGCCACCGTGGTGTGTCATGCCGAGATGCGACGAAAGATTTGACGTGCTCATGGACGGTAGCGTTGGCTCAAAGGAGCCCTGGGTAGCTGAGTGCTTTCGCGAATGTCCCTTGACCAGCGTCGCGGGAGACCCCTGGGTAACGGCCCGCGTCCCCGCGGGTCGGGAAAAGTTGTGATGTCCGAGGCTGGCGCTGCTCGAGCTCGCAGCGAATTGCTGGTATATGGGTGTCGCTGGAGAGGCGGGCTGTCCCTGAGGTTGCCTGGACTTGGGTATCGTGATGGAAGGGCGAGGGGTAGTGGCCTCCTCGTCGTCCGAGGCGTCGACGCGGCGCAGGCTAGCAGCAGGTCGTGAGGATGTCGAGGGCTGGGCGGAAGAGTTGGATAGGGGGGAGAAGCTTCCTGGCCCGCGGGGCTGAGAGCGTGAGGGTTGCATTGTTGTTTATGCGACGACGGGGTCCGTCGTTACATCTTCATCATGGACAGACAGGGCTGTAAGGGGATTCGGCCGTTTCGAATGGGGCGGGGGGCTAGCGGATGAGAGATTCTAGAGGTCTTTTTGTATAGTTGGCGATGTTTGTGCGACGCTGATTGTTGAGGGTTATCGATTACAAGGGAGGGAGTCGAGGTTGAGTTGTCGTTGACGGTGAGAGCTGAGCCCCATGTTCTGTTTGGTGGTAGTTTATCTTACCTTATCCTGGGGTGCATGGATGTCAAATTGTGGCGTCCATCGATAAACCCCGCGCCAACAGCTCCAAAATCTCCACCACTTCAACATCCATCACCAGAAATTGACCACTCAAGTTTGGATCACACCTTTTAGCCGTCAACATGTCGCAACCAGCTCTCACCGCCGATTACTCCTCCCCTCTTAGCGAACCCTTCAACGTCTCCCACACGCTTCCCGCTATCTCCCCCTCCCCCTCCACAGCCGACAAGACATCCTACCTTGAAGCCCTTCGCGCCTCGATCGCAGACACACAGGCTACGATAAACAAGGAGCTCACAGCTCGAATGGAGCAAGACAAGGCACGAGATGCCGCCGCCGAGGCGAAAGAGGAGGAGAATTACGGCGAAGAGGTGCAAGAAGAGGAAGACTGAGACCTAAAGACCAAGACACACATGCTATGAATGTCAACGACGACATGTGTTTATTTACGAGGGGTATTGCAAAGAAATATCATACTGGCTGCCACCGATCCAACCCATGCAAATGCTCATCAACACCAACATCCACTCGACCGTGGAGTCGAGCTGCGCATCCCCTAAACGACCCAAGTTGAAAAACAAAGAAACTCCTAGACACACAAAAAAACGACCTTCTAGAATCCCCTTCCCCAGCTTGGCGCCCGCGATCTATCCACCTTGTTCCCCGTTGCCTGGTTCAGGCAGCCATAGTGTACCACGGTGTTGTCCGGCAATACCGCCACCACGCTTCCGCCGATGCGCATGCCGCCTCCGAGCTTCTTGTGGCAGACGAAGCAGTGCCGTTCATCTGTTATTGATACGTGCCTGTTGCGTCCGCCCTGGCCGCCCTGAACGTCGTCGCCGAGGTGCAGTCGCGCTGCAATGGAAATTCCCTCAGCTTGGCGCAGTCCTGCCACGATCCTCGCTTCGTTTACGAGGCTGTTGGCCGAGCGGATGCGTCCTCGGAAGTAGGATTCAAGTGACCGTACCGGGAGGTCATCAGGGATAAGTCCCAGCGTTGACTTTGCGGGAAGACGAGATCCATGCTTGGAAAGGAGGTCCAATGCCGGCTCAAGGTTGGGTTTGTTGGGCGGCGATGGTTGTAGGTAGAGCGACAGCAATGTATGGTAAATGGACGGTGTTGTGTTTTCTGGATCATCTCCTGCATCATCCCTTGCATTTGGCTGGGATGATGGAGTAGTATCCTGAGTCAAGTTGACTCGGTTACAGTAACTATCAAGGTTAGCTGGTGGCAGAAAACAAGGCACTCTTTAAAGACATACTCTTCGGCTTTCTGGTAATCCTTCATCTTAAAGACATAAATCTCAAGCGCCTGCTTGTGCTGGCCCATGTTGCTCAGCACTACAGCCTGCGCCTCGTAGAACGCTGGGTCTGCCATTGTTAGTATAACCACCACTGAGGTAGCAATGGGGGTACTTACCATCCCTCGGAATCAGCCCAAAAGCTTTGCTTAGGCTGTAAACCTGTTTCGATTCCCGCAAAAAGGTAATAAACCGGTCGAGCAGAGCGTCCCACTCGTCACCCCTCTGCATTTGCTTCAAGTTCTTGACATAAAGCTCTACCAGGCGGTTGTGAAGATCCGGTGTCATATCCTCCAACTCATTGATGATGTGCTCCAGATATCGACCCTCCAGCTGCATATCGACGTCATGTAGGAATGCCACGACCTTTTCGCGTGGTAGTGTCTCTGCGTTCTCTGTGTCGCCGATGAATATCTCCAGAGCCTCATCGGGGCTAGCCTTGAGTGTCCACTCGGCATGCTCCAAGATCAGGTCGATCTCAGATGGAGGTAGGTTCTTGAGATACTGGATGGTACGTTCTGGTCCATGAAGAGTCGGCGCTGCCTCATCTGGCTCTTCAGCAGAGCCAAATCTGCGCAGCAATTCCAGTGCCTCCTTATGCAACTTTTTGCCGTAGAAGAAATCCACCAGCTCAGTATAGCGGTTGTGTTCCAAAAGTTTCTCGTTGACCACGTTAGGATCGCAGAAGTTGGGAATTCGGAACAGTGAACCCGCTAGAGTTGGTCGAGAGAACATGTAGGCACGGAATAAAGTCGTGTCGACCAGTCGAAAGGTATTCCGCAGCTCCTCTTCCATCTTCTTTTCGGACTCATCCAGCCCCATCCTCAGGAATTTCTCTGCCACATCTTCTGACGAATCATTGCGTTCGCTTCGGGGCTTCAGGTTTCCAGTAACGGGGTCAATAACTCTCTGAAGTCGAGCACGAGTCCCGGCAAGGTAGCTGTTCAGCTCCAGGACAGCATTCATCAAATCCTTGTCCTTCAGAGGCTTATCCTCGTTTGACTCCGTCTCTTTGACGCTCGCGGTGTCATCGGCATCAGGCGTTTCCCTCTTTGAGATAATAGACGCCGTGTCAGATTGAGGTTTTCTGTAACTGCCGGTAAGATACCGAGCGAAGCCCCCTTTGGCTACAGGTGATGGTGATTCGTGAGGCGGTTCGGCAGGCTCTGGAGTGCTTGGTCGTGTCCCATTAGTGTTCTTTGGAGTTCCAGGGGACTCGTCCTCCCTCTCTTCCTCCTCACGGCCTGCCCATGCAGATAGTTCTCCTGCAATTTGAGGAGGATACATCTTGAGCACTCGCTCAGGAGGCGCGTGCACAGTGTCCTCATTGAAAAGATCCATAGACTGCCGGTATCTCTTCTTCTTGAATAACATCTCGGCCTTTAGCATCTTGACTTCCCGAAGCGTCTGGGTCTTGTCCTTCAGCAGAGCATCCTCCAGCATCTCGAGGATACTGATGGCTTCGTCAAATTTGCCACCATCCACCAGCTCCTGAATTTGGGAATCATAGTCTGTCGCGTCCATCTTCCACACGCACCGCTCGCTCGAGATGTGGAAGCCCTTGCCGGCATGGGCCAAACTCACTGTAGGTGGAGGGAAGTGAAGCTGTGCCGCTCCTGGAAGAGCCAGATTTTGCAGAAGTGAAAGGGTAGACGGATTCCGGACCTCGAGGGAGCCCTTTGACGGAGCTTGTAATGCGAGGATATAGGGGTACGAGTACCCTATCGACTCTGGAGCTGACTGCCAAGGAATCTGCCGCCTCTCCAAAGGCTTCCCGTCATCGTCGATGAATAATGTGTTGATATCCTTGGCAAGAAGCATCTCCCCTTCTGCCAGCTTGGCCGCCAACGGCTTGGGCATGTATCCTCCCAAGCCCATATATCCCATTCCAGCACTGCTCATAGCACCGAAGCGGCTCGTCTGTCCAGCTGCAGGGCCTGCCCCGGGGCTTACAATCTCCTCCACTTCACGAGTCACGACGTTGACCATCACATATCCACCGTTCATGCCGCACACTAGTTTCGTTGCGCTCGCCCATGTCACGGATCGTATCGACTCGGCCAGGATGACTTCTCCAACATCGTCCGCCAGCTCGCTCTCGTGCCAGGCCCATAGCAATAGCTTTCTCTTGACCGCAACCGCCAATCTGCTGATAATCTCGGGAATGCCCGTGTCCGGATCCTTGACGATATTCGATGTTACAGCAAAGCACGACGCGTTCTTCGTCTTACTCAGCGTCTCGACAAGCTCGTATGTCTGCAGATCGTACAACGAAACGTGATAGTTCGAGAGCGACACGATCGTGTTTGCTTCCTTGATTATGGCCAGCTGCTCAATGGAGCGCGTCGAGAAGCGTTCTACCTCACGCAGCAGATCGGTAGGCTTCACGGATGCCTTCGGAGTTGTGACGTCCCCGTTCGTAGGAGAAGCCGGGGCGGCATTTTTATCGGCGGAACCGTTGGTAGGTTGGTCGGGGAGCTCGTTGAGGCGGTAGACACGGAGGGCGCCGCTGTTAAGGCCGACGAGAACACGGTCACCTAGGATCAGGTCAATCACAGCTCATGCAGCAACAGCCATTGTCTGCAAAGAGACAATACGATAGGCTAGAACAGTCTCGTACCGTACGCGAGGATCGTCTCGATCTTGGACCTGTCCCGCTGGCGCAGCTCGATGATGGGACGGGCTGTGAAGGCGGAGAGCATGGCGCCGGCCAGCTCGAAGCTGTGATGGCTATCCGGAGAGGAGGCGCATCAGATGAAGGACGAGTAGTGAAGGCGCAGAGTTCTCTAGAGCCGAACAAGGACACAGAGACGCTTGGTATCAGTTTTGTTGCCGCCTGGACAATCGCGAATTTGTTGGGTGCCGGAATCTGGGGCAGGGTCATGCCGCCCTCGGCGGGAACATCGACGTCAACGGATGGCCAGAGCTTCTTGCATTACACAGTAGCACAGTGTAAACTCGCACTCATACCAGGCAGCTGTAAAATAGATGCAATAACTTGAATTCCAATAAACTTGTCCTCCTCTACATTTCAAAATGCAACTCGTCTATCGCGCACTTTGTCTATACTTGCTTGATAATATTGTAATTCTTCCAGATGCCGGTAGAAACCACCATAGCCAGAGCCGTAAAAAACACCGTCAACTCGAGCCAGAACTTCATGTTCATTCTCACATCCACAACCAAAACTCCAAATGTCTCTCTCTCCCTTTAATCAAGCCCAGCAACTTGCATAATTCCGTATCCCAGGGTCACGACCACAATGAGAGTCATGATACTGCTTGGTACACCACGGCTGATGAAATGCTTGACCTGCAGATACCGCTGGCCAAAGGGATCCTCCTTCATGATGGCAGCTACAACATGTTAACTCAAATTCAACTTTCAAAACACAAAAAGAAAACTTACTCATGTTGGGGAAACCACTTGTGGGCAAGCCCATGGCAGCACTGCACATGAGAACGCCTCCCATGACAAGCAGGTTGGGATGTGGCTGATCCATGGCAACACCCACATCAAACACAAGCGGCAAGAAAATCAAGGCAGCCACCGTGTGACTGATGAAGGTGGCGATGACCAGGATCAGTCCCGAGAAGACAACCAGCACACCATAAAGGCTCATACCCTCCACCTTCTGGGAAACTATCTCGGCAAGCGTATGCAGGAGGCCAGACGATCGGACAGCTTTGCCCAGAGACAGACCTCCAGCAGCAAGGATGATGATGGTCCAAGGGAAGTTGTTAAAGTCTTCCTTTGTCAGAATACCGATTCCGAAGAAGAGCACAATGGGGATAATGGCAATGACTCCCATATCTCCAAACTCGGCCTCAAGCTGATGGCTGGCACACCACAAAGCAATAGTAGCAATGGTGACAATGGTGACAAACCACTGGAGACCCGTAAACTTCTCCTTGACTGGTCGGATGGGAGCAATCGTCGTGCCCTTGCCGGGCTGGAAGGTCACAAGCAGAAGAAGCCAAATCAGGACGATTGAAACAGCGCCAACAGGGATGACGATGAAGAACCATTGCAACCATGTAGGAGCAGGCTGCATAATGCCCATAGCAACCACGTTCTGAGGTGACGCAATAGGGGAGAGCATGCCACCAATGTTGGAGGCGAGCGCAATACCAATGATAACCGCCTTGGACATGTTGGAATCAGACGGCAGGGTTCGAAGCATGGGCTGGTCTACTGTCAGTATTGTTACTTATGATATACTCCCAGTTAACTCACCTCGATGATTGAATAGCACAGAACTGGCGCAGCCACATTGCTGATCAGCATAGACGCAAAAGCAGCCACAAACATGTTGGCGATCAGGACTGTCCTGGGCTGAGTGCCAGCCTTGCTAAGAACCAACGTCGCCAATCGCTTGTCGATGGTGCACTTTGACAGAGCCGCAGCTAGAGTGAAGCCACCAAGAAGAAGCATAATAACGGGCGTCCACATGGCAGCAAAGATGGCTGATGTGGCTTGTTTGGAGTCAAGACGCCTCTGGGGCTTGCCGGGCGTCTCATCGCGGACCACACGTAGGACGACAGAGAGGAAGGGGATCAGTAATGAAGTAACAAAGAGAGGGATGGTCTGTAAAGCTGTTAGCATACTGCCACTTGCGGCTAGAACTGTCATGCAAGCTTACCTCCGTGGCCCATAGCAAACTAACAAACACCAACATGGCCAAACAATTTTGCTGCTCAGCCTTCTCCATGATGGGGAGCAGAAGAAGAAGGAAGAAGATGGTCACACAAATGATGAGAGTCCACAAGGACGAGCTGGCCAGCCACGGCGGCACCGTGATCCTGCCAAAAGGCGTGGGGATCTGAGACTTGATGGGCGCCTTCGCTTCATCACCTTGCAACCTCCTAGTAATGTTGCCTCTCTCCTGGCCGAGGAGCGCCTGACCCAGTCCTGCAGCTTCAGCTCTACGCTCAATGCCGATGAGATCTCTCCACACAGTGTTACGCTCCCAGACAACATGCTCTCTGAGATGAGAACGCAGATCCTTACGAGCCAGCTGCTCATCTCCACCAGTGACGACCTCAGCGTATGCCTTCTCCATCTTGGCAATGTTCTCCTCGATGACACGCTTAGTCTCATCCTTGAAGGGGTAGGCAGAGTCGACATAGGCCTGGAGGTACGACGTCTTGAGCTCCTTGTCGAGGATCTTGTCAAACTTCTTGAGAACCTTGCTAAAACCGGTGCGGTTGAGCTGGATATATGACTTGAGCTCGCAGAGCGACACATAGAGGCTGATGATGCGCTTCTTGAGCATGATGCCAGACGAGAACAGCCCAGAAGAGAACATGAGCGATTGGTCACCATAGTCGTCGGCCGTGGTGCTGTGCCTCCGCGCTCCAGCCCGGCCAAAGTCGCTTGAAGCATTGAGGTCGTTGGAAGGTGGCTTGACGTTAGGAAGCGTCCTCCTACGTGCCCCACTGCTTCTTCGTCTCGTTAGACCGGTCGTCTCGTCTTCGTCGCTACCGCTGTCCTCGTTGTCGGAGCTGCGGCTCTGAGGACTTCTGGATCGGAAGCCGTTTCGACCATCGCGGCGGCTCGATGAGGACAAGCGTCGCATGTAGCGATTGTCGGCGATGGCAGACTCAGCTTCGTCACCTACATCGCGCAGGAGCTGGGCAGCCTCCTCTAGAAGCTCGCCCTCCTTGGAGACGTAAAAAGAGCAGATCTTTTCGAGCTCGACGTCGAGGGCCCTGGAGAAGACCTCTTCTGGGCCCTCATGGTTTATGAGGGGTCTCGACTCGGCATCGCCAGCACGGGCTTGGTGAACAGACTTTTCGAGCTGGTAGATTCTGCGAGTGGCAATCGTGTTAGTCCAAGGATGACATGACAGCAAACAACAAGGGGAATGTCGACGTACAGCTTCTTGAGATTGCTGTAAGCAATATAGTGGCTGCTCCAGTCCGGAACAGCATTGAACTGAATGCTGTGAGAGAACTTCATCTCGTCCTGCTCTTCAAGCCAGCGGCGCTTGTCGTCTCGTTTAACCCGTCTCCGGGATTCGCGATCAGCGGCGTCTTGTCGAGCCTTGATGGGTGGGTAGTCGACGAGCTCAAACTGCTCTCCGTCGTAGTCGCGTGGCAGCACAGGAGCTGTCTCGTCGTCGTCGTGGTCTAGCAGGGAGACGGCTCTCCCTCCTCGTGTCGGTCGGTTGTCGTTGTCGTTGAAGCCAGGTCGCGGGCTCTGAAGGGCGGAAGGGACAGCGCCGGGTACGGAGGAGGGATTGTCGGGTGAGGATGGGGTCGGAATGGTTGCGACTCCAGAGGTAGAACAAGGGAGAGAAGAGAAGAGGAAGAAAGGTTAGGGCTTTTTCAAAGGATCAAGAACAAAAGGTGGAGGTTGTGTGCCTGTGACGAGCGGCATGTGGTCCAGTCGGTGCGATTGTGTCCAACAAGCAGGCGCGGCGCCAAAAACCCAAGCCCGCCAAACCTAGGATGATATCCACCTTCTACCGTTAGAGATGGAGATGGGGGCAACCTTGACTTGAGGTCGGGTGGGTGATGGTAGCCTGTACTGTACCCAGAAAAAAAATGTGTATAGCACTAACACCCACCCTTGGGTCCGTAGCGTCGCAACCCGTTGGGGGATGTTAGATGGTGACCTGAATCCTTCTTGCTGCACCGTGATGATCTTGCAACAACGGGGTCAAGTCAAGTTTTGGGCAGGCAAAAAAAAGAGAAGTGAGGCTTGGCTTGCAGCGCAGGCAAAGTAGTGACGACACGTCTCGTGAAGGATCGAAAAGAGCAGAAGAGAAGAACAAACTGGAAGAGTGACAGATAGACAGACCAGCAAGGGGGTACGCAGTACTTGCTTGAAAGGTACTTGCGCTTGGCTCGTAATAGGCTGAGCCTGATTCGCACCCATGTACACTGACGTCGATGCTTGTTCTGGACACCGAGTCTTGCATGGAGTACCCACAGCGAGACCCTGGAATGCGATTGACCATGTGCGAATGCCTGATGTGTCCGTGTCTATTTAAAAGTGCATGACTTGTTCCTGAGGTTGTTTATTGCTTGTTCGTATTGATAAGTATCGATTCAGGGGACGGCCAGAGGTAGAACTAAAAAGGCGGTAACAACGTGTAGGGTGTCCGAGATTCATCATATGATAGCCCCCGTGGGCAAATCCCCTGAATTGACAGGACAGCTTCGCCATGCTGTGCAGCCTCTACGGTTCCCGGCTGAGACATTGAGACATGCTTCCTAAAGAGGATCAAGGTCAGGTGCCGAGTTGGAGGCGTGGGGGCTAAAGATCCATAGATACCTATGGATGGGAATAGCACGGTAGGTACCTTCATACCGCCAGCTCCAAAGCCTACTCCAACACGAACATGCCACCAACACCAGACACGAATGAAACTATCAACACATCAGGCTCGTCTCGTATAGTTGTTATTTCTCTTGTACAATGTCCAATCTCGACTAGGTAAGTAGGTAAATTACATATGCTGGTATCTCAAATTGTCTCCTCGACACATCAACTCCATGAAACTGAAGTGCAAATCCTCTAACTGCCCAGCATCTGCTGCAGAGCGTTCGTGCGATACGTCTCACTCCTCTCCACAAGCTCCTCGTGCCGTCCCTTCTCAACGACCTTGCCAGCCTCCACCATGAAGATGACATCTGCCTTGCGTACCGTATGCAATCTGTGAGTGATGGCGATAACTGTGATACCACGTGCCACACGCTCCAAGCCTTCCTGGAGAGCCCGCTCGCTCTCGGCGTCTAGGGCACTTGTGCTCTCGTCGAGGAGGAGCAGCTTTGGCTTACGCACGAGAGCACGCGCGATCGCTAGGCGCTGACGTTGTCCTCCCGAGA
The DNA here is from genome assembly GCA_003946985.1 of Fusarium duplospermum. Lineage (NCBI taxonomy): Eukaryota > Fungi > Ascomycota > Sordariomycetes > Hypocreales > Nectriaceae > Fusarium > Fusarium duplospermum. The sequence goes on from NKCI01000050.1 coordinate 14,692, forward strand.
GCCGCGAGCCGTTTGGTCCGCACTCGGTTTCGTAGCCGTCGGGCAGCTCCATGATCATGTCGTGAATGTTGGCCAGCTTACATGCCTCATGAATCTCCTCGTCTGTTGGGGGGTGGTCTGGTGTAGCACCAAGGGCCACGTTGAATCGGATCGTTCCATCAAAGAGAGCGCAGTCCTGGGGCACCACAGCAATGTCGTGGCGGAACTCAGTGCCTTCGCGGGCGCAGATATCGTCCCCGTTGATCTCAACAGTTCCACTCGAGGGACGATACATGCGCTGAACCAGGGACATGATGGTTGACTTGCCAGCACCCGACGGGCCAACAAGACCAACAAACTGTCCAGCTTGGATAGTGAACGACATGCCTGTGAGAATCTGGATATGGGGCCGGGCAGGGTACGCAAACTTGACGTCCTTGAAGACAATGGTGGCGCCCGTGGTGCTACCACTCTTGACCGGAGCCTCTGCCCGTGCTTCGATATCCTTTTCCGTTTCTTCAACAGCCAGAGTCAGCTTGCGCTTCTTGGCCTGATCCTTTGAAGAACCAATATCGATCAAACTCAAGATTCGCGATGCCGCAGCTCTGGCTCGAGACACCTCAGGCGCAAGACTGAACATTTGACCCCAGAGCTGGGCGCTGACCAGCATACAGATGAGAATGATGAAGAACTCTCGCTGCGTGGCCTCACCCTTTGTGATTCGGTTTGATCCCCACCAGTATGCAAAAGCGTAGATTAGGTTTCCCGTGCTGTTCGCGATGGCGAGCCACAAGTTGGCATACATGGAAGCAAAGGTCATCTCCTTCCGAGGTCCCTTAAGCGCACGTCGGTATGATTCCATGATCTCGTGCTCGATAGAAAGCGACGAGATGGTCTTGAATGAGTTGACAGCCTCCACCGAGATACCCACAGCACTAGAGAACGCGCCGGCATGGCGACGCTCGAACTGGGAGAGTGATCGAAGTTGCATGATGCCAGAGCCGAGAAGGAGAGGAACGACAACCAGACACACAATGGCAATCTTCCAAGCAACGATGTGCGAGAGAATGATGGCGACGAGGAAGTTGACCACGATCGAAAAGATGGTTCCGATGATAGAGCCACTGAAGCCACCCACGGCAGCAGCATCTGTCGTGATGACAGACATGAGGGCAGTGGGGGTACGTCCCTCAGACTGGTGCCAGTCGAGATCTTGCTCATACAGAGACCGGAAGCAGAGAACTCGGATCTTGTATAACAACTTCTCGGCAATCATGCCAAAGCCAGTCCAGCTCGTAGTGTTGGCCAACAACTCCACGCAGGCAACCAGGAACCACATGCCTCCAAAGAACTTGCCGGCCCACAAGATGTCATCGGCAGTGTTGCAGGGGCTGACGTTATCGATGGTGTAGCCAAAGATGAGACCAGCAGACGAAAAGGTCAGTCCGACGATACTAGCCGCCAGGAGACAGATCAGGATATGGAGGATGTATGGTCGTGCCATACCACCGATGCTCTTGATGACCACCCAGGCCGACTTGTTAGAATCCAAGGCGGCATCTCCATCAGGGCTAGCCTCCTTGTCTTTATTCTTGACCGTTTCTTGTTCCTTGACTTCCTCTTTCTTTGTCTCGATAACCTCTTCCTTTTCCACATCCTTGACCTTAATGTCGCCAATGGTCTCCTTTTCCGAGTAGATGCCCTCGCTGGACTCTCGAACAGTGCTGGTGATAGAACCTGCATCCTCTGAGTCGACAGTCTGCAGACGAACCATGCTAGCATATGAGCCGTCCAGCGCCATAAGCTCCAGGTGAGTTCCTTGCTCAATGATATCACCATTGTTCATGACAATAATGTTGTCGGCGTTCTTAATAGTTGACAGGCGGTGGGCGATGGCAATGACGGTTCTGTTCTTGGCGATAGATTCGATGGCTGTCTGGATCCGGCGCTCACTGGCAGAGTCAAGAGAAGCAGTAGCCTCATCGAGGATGAGAATCTTGGGGTCGCGAATCAAAGCGCGAGCAAGGGCAAGTCGCTGTCGCTGACCACCGCTCACGAGCTTTCCGCCAGTACCGACTTGTGTTCCGTATCCATTCTCAAGCCTCTCAACAAAGCCAGTTGCATCGGCTAGCCTAGTAGCCTCCTGTACCCGGTCAACGAGATCGATCATATCCTGGCCGAAGCTCTGGGCGGCAGTCTTGAGGTCTTCGCCGTTCCGCAGCTTAGCAGCCAATTCAGCAAGACCAGTGCCCATGATAGTGGCCCTAAATCGTTGATGGTCAGGCTGGGGAGAGTTCATGATACCAAGGGCGATGTTCTCGATGATCGAGCGGTCCAAAAGAGAGGGTTCTTGCTGCACCAGACTCATGTGGCTTCTCAAGCTTTTGACATTCATATCCTTGATATCGCGCCCATCCAGGTAGACTGTTCCTTCTGTGGGATCGTAGATGCGAGAGGTGAGACCAGCGACAGTCGACTTGCCGCTTCCAGACAATCCAACAAGTGCCGTATGCTTCCCGGCAGGGCATTCAAACGAAACACTCTTCAGAACCTTATGGTGAGGTCGAGAAACATAGGCGAACGAGACATCCTTGAATGTCACGGTTCCTTCGATCGAAGCAAGCTTCTCACCATTCTCGGAACCAGCATCAATTGCTGCTGGAGTGTCCATATCCTGTCGTAGCTTTTCGAAAGCTCCAACAGAGCCAGCGATAATCGGTAGCAGCGGTGCGATACCTCCAAGGATGACACAAGCTAAGAGACATGTCAGTAAACGGGACTCACAACGTGTAGAGAGAGCACGTACCATCGACCAACAGCAGAATAACGGTATAGATATCACCAACCGAGATGTCGCTCTTCCCCTCAACTGTTCTAGCAACCTGCTTACTACCCTGCCAGAAAGAGAGGGCATTGGCAGAGTAGGCAATGAAGTAGAGCATTCCAGCCTGAACAGCAGCAACAAAGGCCTTGTTGGTACCTTGCTTACGAGCACCCTTCATCCTCTCAGCAAAGATGGCTTCAAGACGAGGACCAGCGCCAAACGCCTGGACAACAGGAATATTGGACAGAACCTCAGAGGCGATTGAGGAAGCTGATGCGATCCTCTCAGACATTGCGCCCGTGAACTTGGCCGTAAAGAAGCTTCCGACGCCTCCAAGTAGCAAAAAGGCTGGTACCAGTGAAACAAGCATGCCAGCCAAGGTAGAATTCTTGATGAAGGCAACAACGTAGGAGGATATGAAGAAGGATATGCAAGCCATGCAGATGCCGACCTTTTCAGAAGTACCCGACTGAATGGCTTGAATGTCGGAGTTGAGACGGGATGAGATCTCGCCGGCTTGTCTCTCGTCGAAGAAGGTGGCATCCTGCAAGAGAATGCTCATAAAATAGCGATCGCGAAGACGGGCCTCGAGGCGGCGACTGAAGAGGGACCAGCTGACAATGTAAATATAGATGAGGGCGAAGCTCACGATGCCGATGTATGTAATCTGCAGGACCTTCTTGTTTATGCTATCCTGAAGCTCGTCCGGCGTCTGCTGGCCCACAATGTCACTGCTGCTGCAAGAAGCTTTGTTGAGGTCGTTGACGACCTGACCGAAGATGATACCCATTAGAGGGAACGGTGCACCGGCGGCGATGGCGGATATGGTGCCAACAATGAGAAGAAGTATGTCGATCCATGATGGCTTGGCGTAGAAGAGAAGCTGAAAGTAGGTAAAGAATGACTGAAAGGTCTACGAGAAAGGTCTTAGCAGATGACCATGATGGCGCTTCCTCATATTCGAACTAACCTTGCGCTTTTCCACTGGAGAGGTCTGAGAGGTTGCCGACACAGATGATGATCTTGTAGATGGTCGTGGCGAGTGAGTAGGTTGGCGTTCAATGGCAGCAGTGTTGACTGCCTCAGTTGCGTTCTCAGTAGAGGCCGGCGCGTCCTTCGTCGTCACGTCTTTGGCTGGCGCATCGTCCACAGTAACATTCTCGACAGGGTCCTTAGGACCATCTACAGGCGCGACGGCAGGAGTCTCGTTTGAGGGTTCGTTCTTGTCAGCAGCATTGCTCTGCTGCTCGGGTGAAGCTGAAGCCATCTTGGCCAGGCTTTGCTTGTGATCGTAAGATGAAGCTCCGAGGCTCAGATGGACAGCTCCCAAACCATGGTCCCTTTCGCACAGTAACAAGAAAAAGAGGCGCGAAGAAGTGAAAACTCAAGAGACTAGAAGGTAGAAAATTATTCTGCGCCGTTGGCAGTAGTGGTGGTGATGAGATCCTACTCGGTTACGACGCGCAGATCGGTTCTTTACTGTATCTTGGCGCGTCCTGATGAACCATGCTTTAACAACAGGCCCTGCATGATCCTAGGGAGGAAGAGGTAAAGTAGACGGAGACGGAGACGGAGGCGGAGACTGCAGAGCCTCTGATGCGCCGAGTCAAACAAGCATAACGAACTGACGGGTCCTTGGTTGTCCCTTTGGCTCATCGCTTGGCATCTATAACGGGCATCAAGCCGACGGGACTAAACGAGGAGGGCAGGAGGCACCCCCACCAGATTGACAGCATCGACACGACATGTGCTGGTGTGTGGTCCGTTGAGGCTTTACTCGGTTCGGGTTTCTGTGAATCAAGACCATGGCCGGTTCAGCTCTTGGACGAGTAGCCAAATTGGGGTTGACAGGGGATAAACTTTGAATGCGAGTGAATGCTCTTGGCTGAGAAGAAGGGCAGATGAGCATGGGGGGAACACGGATATGAGCATGGATGGTCTGCTTTAGATGGTCCGTGGAGAGGGTGAAGGTGGTGGTGGAGTTGTGCTTGAGGGTAAAGGTTGGATGTTCAGATGTCGAGGAAAGTACCTCGCATGTTCCTTCCGCACCGACAGAGCCCGGCTGCGCTACGGACACGCCCTTCTCCGTCTCCGGGACACCCACTTTCCACTCTCTCTGTAACAACTCATCGGGAGCCGTGTTACGGGTACGCTATACCGGTTTCTCCTCTGGACGGACGGACAGACGGCATGGACCCTTTGTCGCCTCCTCCTTGGCTGCCAATGACGACGGAAAACACTGAGCGGTGCAAATTTCCCAGCGTGGAGTCATTCCAAGCCCGGCCTCATCCTCGTCTTGGCTTGGCTTTCTCCAGGGGCACAAGGCGAGCTAGCCAAGGATTTTCGGATCAGATAAAAAAAATTTGGTCCTCCTCGTGGGAAAGGGCAATCAATCAGCGATGTTTTTTGCCAAGTTTGTGCCACCCCCTTGAGTTATCTGATCTTCCGCCCCCCGACCATCGGTCACCGAATCAATCTCGGCATCCCCAACGCCTCTTTTTTCATGGTTCGCCGGCATTACACTGTGGGAGAAAGGATCCGGGACAGCGATTTCGGGTCTCAATGCCGGCATCGCAATGAAGAAAAGAACATGGGAAGCTGTCAACGAACCACTAATGATGTAGGAAGGATCTCTTTTCTTCTACCAAAGAGAACCAAGGGGGCTTCCTGCTAAGTACAATGTAATGTAATGTGACGCTGCAAAAATGGCTCAGGGCCCAGTCTACGGTACTTGGCCTTTCCGGTCGACCCATTTGGCGTCGACGCTTCAAAGTTGCCAAGCGGATGAAAAGAATGGCTGCAGAGCGAACCTTTTGATTCCTTCCTTTACAACCATGTGAACAACGACGAAGGATGATGGCATCCACGCTAGAAGGTAGTACTGGACATACGTGGTCTAGTCTGTAGATCGGTTCTCCTTGGTCGGTCCGGCCTTCGATCAGATAACGGTATGGCACACTGTACCTCCCGTCGCAGCCAAGCATTCCTTCGCAAGGATGGAAAAAATCAGATCAGGTGGAACAAAACAATCCCGGGTGGAATTGTTTGCTTTTTCGGTCGTTCATCCTAGCATTTTCAATCAGCGTCTCGTCATTCTGCTTCAATTCCATTGCGTATTCGTTCTTTCTCTAGTCATGGCGAGTTGGAACCGGCGCACGTGCTCGGGTACGTACCGGCCCTCCGAGGTCGTCCCCAAGGGGCTTACGGCGCCAGAGACGGATCTGATAACTTTAACTCCACAATTGGGAGCATCACCAAATCCCAACGCCCGCGCTGTCCAAGGAGCCATGGAGCCCGCCCCACGGTCATGCCTCTGTCCGACTGGCTCCGACCCGCATCGACTCCTCAATTCTCGCTGTCCCGGACGCTCTGAGTAGGCCGCTTGTCATGAGATCCTGATGGGGAAAAGGGCTGTGCAGACGGGATGCAAGTGAAGCTCGTTGTCTGCCAGCCAACGCCGAGGCCAGGTCACCCTTGATCCGACATTGGCGCCCCTTCCTCTCGGTCCAAGGTCGCTCGCTGTCCGCTGTCTCGGAGAGCCTGCCTACTTGCCTGTCAATATTGTACTGTGCGAGTGAGCCAGCGGTAACAGAGACCGCCGCACTGCGTCACCCATCCCGCCGCTGTCGCCTTTTTACTCTTGGGGAAACTTGTTGAGGGGGGGCCCTTGCTTTTATTTCCGTTGGTCTATATTCCCGTCTTTCCTCTCCCTCTCGACTATTTCTTCTTCCTTCCTCAACCTCCATCTTCCCCATCTTTCAGCTCATGTTCATCTCCCGAGTCTCTACCAGATTCTCGGAACAACTGCTGACGGCCCCCCACGTTTTTGCTTGCACTCACACCACGCGAGCCTTTTCGTCCCGTGCCTGGACCTCATCCCGTCCAACTGCCATCGTACAATCGACGCTTCAGCTCCGTGCAAGAGCCATTCCCGTAGCGTCCAGTCCCCCGCTTGCATACCAGAATCGTCCCATATTCCACCATCCCAAGTCCTTTGCCAGCGCCACCACAATGGGCTCACTCCCCGAAGCATCCCACGCTGTGCGTGTTCTCGTCCTCGGCGGCTGCTATGCAGGCCTGTCTGCTGCTGTCAATCTGCTCGATCTGAGCCAGGGATACTCGCCCCGCATGAGCTCCGAGCCTTACGTCCACCACCCCAACCTGCCTCACTTTGACATTGAGATTACCATTGTCGATGAGCGGGATGGCTACTGTGAGTGAACATTCGTCCGTGTCTCCGCTTTTCAGCTGAGCCTCGGCATCGTATAAGAGGCCGGAACGCTGACCATGATGCTGCAGACCACTTGATCGGCTCGCCTCTGGCCCTGGCCGATTCGGAGTACGCCAAGAAGAACTGGGTCAAGTTCTCGGACATTCCTGGTCTCGACTCCCCAAGCATCAAGATCATCCAGGGCTCCGTCACCGACGTTGACCTTGACGCCAAGACTGCCATCGTCTCGGCCTACCTCACCCAGGAGAAGAGCACCCACAAGTATGACTACCTTGTCTCTGCTACCGGTCTTCGACGTGTCTGGCCCGTCGTTCCTCAGTCCTTGACCCGCAAGCAGTACCTGCTCGAGGCTGAGAACCACATCCAGGCCGTCAGCCATGCCAAGGATGGCGTTGTTGTCGTTGGTGGAGGTGCTGTCGGTATTGAGATGGCTGCCGAGCTCAAGATGGTCAAGCCTGACGTCAAGGTGACCCTTGTCCACTCTCGAGACAAGCTCCTCTCCTCGGAGGGTCTCCCTGATGAGACCAAGGACGTTGCCCTTGAGCTCCTTCTCGAGTCCGGCGTTGAGGTTCTCATGAACCACCGTCTGGCTTCCACCAAGAAGGTCGAGACCCTTGATGGCAGCAACAAGCACGAGATTGAGTTCACCAACGGCCACAAGATGTTTGCCAGCGAAGTCATCATGGCCATCTCCAAGAGTGTCCCCACCTCCACATACTTGCCCGCCGCGGCTCTTGATGAGGAGGGATATGTCAAGATCAAGCCCAAGTAAGTAGAGGCCGTCAAAGCACATCCCGTACAGCTAATAACCTTTCCTCACAGCCTGCAGTTTGAGGATGGAACTCCCAACAACGAGTATCACTTTGCGGCTGGTGACATTGCCAAGTGGTCCGGTATCAAGCGCTGTGGCGGTGCCATGCACCACGGCCACTACGTTGCGCAAAACATCCACCAGCACCTCATCAGCCACCGAACTGACCAGGCTGCCAAGTACCACGAGCTTAACCACTTCCCTCCTGTGATCGGTCTTGCCGTCGGCAAGAAGGCTGTCGCCTCTAGCCCCGACTCTGGTACCATTTCGGGCGAGGATGTTGCCCAAGCTTACTTCAGGGATGACCTTGGATGGACAAGTAAGTCAAATAGCTGATTCGATTTTCAGACGGCCAGTAACTAACAAACTCACAGTTTGCTGGAATTACATGCAGCTCGGTGGGCGCAAGACTGATGAGGCCAAGGTCTAGGGTTGGAAACGATAAAGGGTTTTCAGGGGTTCGGCGTTATGGAATACAATAGGGTAGAACTTTGTTATGCCACGATGAGCGCATTTCGTGTATGACAATGAATAAGTTATGACATTCCATCAATTGGTAATTACCCAAAAGATCGTGATCCCTTAGTTAAACAACTGTGCGTGCAAACCTGAAAACAAACAACACATGTCGACCCTGCTAGTGAGTTATGTATGTAAGTGTTGTCGTCATTATAGATTTTGGGAGATTATGAGTGTGTTCCAGACATTCTTTCATGCGAGAGCTTGTCATGCTACTTCGCACTGAAGGTGTCGTCCTGGAAGCCGCGCTACCCTACATCTGAACCTGGTAGAGGTTATTCACAGAACCATGAGTTTGATTTCATGCCTAACAGATTCTAGTTCAGGGTAGCAACCCCCTCTGAGTGTTTTTTTTAAGCATGTGAGAGTACATATATGTAGATAATGATGATACAATGATCTGATTTGTCTGTGACAACATTTGTTTTCCTGACCCTAGACTGACCGAGAAAGACGGAAAAAATGGGAAACTATTCACATTGAAGCTTCCATACAGCAATAGTTTTTATTATAGCTACTTGATTGCAATTTACCATTTACGATTTTTAACTTTATTATTTCCGCTGTCTTCCACCAACACCATGCTCGCGATATAAGCATGCCCAAACACCATACTGACCCCTCTTCATTTAGATGACTCCCCCCCTGACCTGTTTGCGTTCCCGAACACCATAATCACGCCAAACAAGCACAGAGACAACTGTGACAAACAATGTGGCAGTACCGGCAATCAAAATCATCTTCTGGACCACAGCGTGCGATTCCTAGATGGCGATATGTTCGGGTGAACCCCAGGGGTAGGACAGCTGTTGTGGAGGCGACTCGTAGATGACTGTCAAGTTGTCCTGCGCCGACCTGGGAGGGCGCTTGCCTACATCCTTGGGGAATACTCCCTGCCAAATGGCTGCGGCGATGGAGAGACCGATACAGCCAACGATGCTGGAGAACATGTACTGAATGAGGATGATAGCAACGAACTGACGCTCAACGGAGGCCATGGTAGCGGTCTGCTCACAGATGACGAGGGTACCACTGGCAAAAGCAATAAAGATCTGGCATATGACAAGGCAACCGACGTCGGTGTTAACGGTTCGGAACTTGAGCATCATACCAACACCGAGAATGGCGAAACCCGCACCAAAGAAGAGGCAAAGCCACTTGAAGCGGCCGTAATGGCGGATAAAGGGACCGACGGGGATACTATAAAGGGGTGAGCCAGTGTTGTAGATACTGCTCATCCATGTCTGTTCTACGACCGTCAAGTCATTGGCGACCTGGACAAAACTCTAAAAGTAGGCATCCCAGCAGTAAAAGCTAACAAAGACCACACCGGCAAGGACGGAAGAGCTGACCACGGCGCGATCAGTGAGCAGATGGTACGGAAGGAACTTGACTGGGGCAAAGAACGTTTCCAACTGGGCAAAGGCGATGATGAGGAGGCCGCCAAAGATGAAGAAACAGATGATGATCGGGGCCTTCCACTGCGCCTTTTGGTACGGGTAGATGTTAAATAGCAGAAAGAAGAGGGCGATACCAGCTGTGATGAGCAACAGACCAACAGCGTCGAACTCGCGGGTGTAGTTGTAGATGGACTCACACCACTTTCGGTTGCTCTCACACATGGGCACCAATCCCATGCGCTTAGCCTTGTAGTAGTAGTGCATGAAGAGACTGAAGAGAGGCAGCGTGACAGCAGGCGCAACGATGCAAAAGACGCCATAACCCCATCTGAAACCGGGTCTTTTGAGGAAGGCCGTGGTAATGTAACCCGTGATTCAAGTGGTGGTGATAGGAAGAAGAGGCATAGGCGATTATCAAGCCTCGATTTTTGAGAGCAGACGTATCTGCGATGAATATATGGAGACTGAAACCGACGCCATTGTATCTAACTAATTGTCAGTGAAAGGGAAGAGTCAAAGTGATAGATTGATAAAGACATCGATCGGCCCAAGTCCCGATCAGGTTACTCCCTGGAGGCTTGGAAAAGGGGCGCAGCCACATCCACCCGAAAATCTGGGGATGCCAAGCACAGCTCGTGTAGGGCTGAATCCCTGATGACCAAGTGTGAGTGTAAGCAAAGAGATAAAACTTCTCCGACCCCGTAAAAGACCTGCGTTGCAGAAAACGTCTTGACACCGTTGCATCCAGACATCATGACGAGGCCCATTGTGAGAAAGATGACGGACAAGAGGTAGCGTTGAGGACGGCCAAAGAAAACGAGGACCTTTGCCAGTGTGAGCTTGAAGACACCGCTGATGACGGAGCTGAAAATTTCAACGGTTGGCGTGAGAGAGTGAGACCCGAGTTGGACTGCTGCATCGAACCGATAAAGTAGATGGCTCAAATGGAGATGTACGCCGTGATGATGGCCGGTCGAGCCCATGCGCCGGCCATTGCCTGTACGTTCTGCACACTAGGCTGCGCCTTGGAATCGACCATGTCATCGGTGTCGAAGCCGCTGTGGTTGAGGTTGGCTCTAGGCCGCCGTCTGGCGGAATGGTCGGCGACTTTACAACCGCTTCGCCCATGATTGAGAACCTGTCTCTTGAGACAATAGCGGAGGAGGGTAAGAGACTAAAAGAAAGCGAGAGAGAATGAAGCTAGTTGGGATCTAGCGTTGTAATGAACTAGATGCAGATGGAATGTGAGACACAAGAAGAGAGTTTGAGATTGGGTAGAATTAGCAATCAATTTAACAATATGCCAGCAGATTAATTCAGGAAAAAGATATGATCACTACTTAATAGAGAGCTTACCAGGCAGCCGGGACCTGAAGCTCGTGGAAACCATACTCACGTCGAGGTGGCGCCGTGGTGTAACTGTCGCAATGAGTGGACAGAAAAAGCGGGATGATCAAATGGATCAGAAACCCTGAACCAACAGACATGATGAGTTTGATCAGCTGCATGAAACCCTTTTTCGTCCATCGCGTACGGCTCGGGAATAAAACAGCGGGAATATCGACCCTCCATGAACTCAATTGATCGGCTATGACGGCTCATAGGTTGCCATGATGAAGGATTGATGGATGGTAGGGAAAAGCATCAGATCGAGTGTCTCCTCCAAGGGTTGGCATATGGCCGTAGGCGACCTCTGGACTGCACCAGTCCCGGATCCTCGGGCAAGTCAAGATCCGATACTGTAGTCCTACAGGAGCGCCAGTCAGTAATGATTTTATCAGATAACCAGTAATGTGCTGTTGGCCACTGATGGTGAGGCTCTTCGGGGCTCGCGAGGAACGATGGGGCCAGATGAAAATCCACTGCTGATCGGCGAGTAGTATTCTGCGAGCGCCAACTAGGCGCATGGGGGCAAGGAAAAGACGGCAAGCACATGTCACCGAGAATTGGAACGCCGTGGAGGCGCCGAAGCTTGGCCTCTTCCCAACAGCATGTCCCACGAACTACCGGTGTTGAGGCATTGGCTTAGGTGAACGCGTGGATAATACTCCTATTCTCTCCCACGTCCCCCACGAAGCCGTTCTGCTGTCCAAATGTCTAGTGGTGCTCGACGAACCATGGGCCCCTAGAGAGTGGACTAGTGCGATGCGATGTCTCTGGTAGCAGTTGTGAACCTTGGTTATTGCCAGCGTTGCAAGCGATGAGGTGATGTAAATCAGATCAATTTCCTGAAGTGGAATAAGTTGCTGGGCCCTGGAAAAGCGGGTAGCTCACCCAAGATGGATTAGCGTGAACCCGGTGGATTCTTTGGCCAAGCCCTCGTGGAGTACGCTGCCACGAATGACATCCCTCGACGGCGTGGATGAGCGTTTTATCAGATCCCTCTATTTTAGGTAGGCGGTGAGATCAGGTCCAGAGAGATTAGATAATCAATCCCATCTCCGACAACCGGCTGGTGGCCTGGCTTGCATCGGGGGTGTGTCGATATTGGCTTGGCTTGGCCAGGGGATGCTGGCCCCTTTAAGTTATCAGATCCGCTTTTGCCCACGCTGGCGACCCAAGCAGTCGCCCTGGTGCAGAGCATGCAAGCCACCATGCACCGGCCGGTACCGAAGGGTACAATCTCGTGTCTTTACGCCCTTGGTGGTCCTTTTCCCCGTACGAATAGCCAGAGTCGGCTTCGCCTGGAGCTTTTGCAGCGCTGAAAGTGCTTGGCTGCTGGGTGTGCCCCATGTGGCCCGGCAATGTTTCCGTCCCGAGGTTGTCCGTCCGTCTGGTGTGGCCGTGCTTGAGGTCTGGCCACTGTTGATATATCCTCAACTCTAGGACGAATGCCTTCATGAGGTACTTGGCCCTTGGCACGGTAGGGGTCCCGGATGATGGAGAACTGATCGGAGCTGTTGGTTTGCACATCTTGCGGGAGGGGATCATTCGGTACTTGATAGCCAGAGACACGGCTCGACTAGCCGGTGCTTGAGCGGCGGCCGTGGACCGTTGTTGTATCCTTGACGCCCTTTACCGTTTCGCAAATGCACCTAGCGTATTGTTGCAGCTTGTGCCCTGTCTAGGCCAGGCCTAGTCCAACCGGCCAGCTAGCCTAGCAACGGCCTGGGAGCTGGGGATCGGATTGATAATGGTTACTGCACCCACACGCCGTGCAGGAATCAAGCGGAGTTGACAGCCCCAAGAACTGAGCTCATCCCGAAGTGGCGTCTGGCGACAGACGAGGTGCGGAAATTCTCCCACGGTCGGTTTTTCTTTTGCGAATAGCTTCTCGGCGCTCGGGATCCTTTTATTTCACTTCTCCCGACCTTGCTTCTTTGTCTCGATAATCTGTATGTTCTAATTCCTGCCAAAATGTCAGCGCCAGCGGGTACTTTTTCTGCCGTCAAGGCCGGCGAGGCCATCATCAAGCTGCCTCACCCATACCAGACCGAGTATTCCATCGAAAAGGCCGCAGCTCTCTCTGGTGTCGAAACTCCTGTTTACAAGCTCGTCCACAAAGCTTCTGCGACCGCCAAACCTCTTCCCTTTGAGCTCCACAACTCTGCGCTCGTCTTCTCAGATCCGGTCGACCTCAAGTCGAGCGAGCTTCCTTCTCAGTCCAACAACAGCCCTTGGGCTCGTGCTCGTCGCTCGCCCGGCGTCACCTTTTACTGGGATGGCGCCGAGGCTCCGACCTTGGGACAGGCTTGGCTTCTCGTTTATACAATCCTCACGTTGAGGCCAACCGTGGAGTCATTTCGCCTGGAGCTCCGAGGAGCCAACGCCGCCGTTCTGGGACAGCAGCTTGTCGCGGTTCTGCTTGCCATTGACCATCCTCTCAAGGCCCGGGAGAAGCGCCAGCCCCCGACTAAGACTGATGAGAGCCTTGTGCTTGTCCTGCGAAGCACATTCTGGCAGGGCGCTGGCTCGCCGTTTGGTCCCCGACCGGTTTGGTGCCCTGCTGAGTCGCCCTCAGCTCTGCCCGCGTCGAACCCTCTGGGATCATATCCTCTGACACCTTTTTACAACACCACAACTATTGCCTCGGCCGGCGACCCTGAGGACCCTGAGCGATATCAGCAGTCATGGCACCCAATTCGACCAGCCAAGCCCGCGCCGGGCGCGGTCATCTACAGTCGATGGATCCCCCATCTCAATGAGACCTTCTCCATGGTTTCGCTCGACTACACGGATGCCGAGCATCTGCGCCTTTTCCATGAATGGCAGAATGACCCCCGTGTCTCGCAGGGCTGGAACGAAACGGGCACTCTTGAGCAGCACCGCGAGTACCTGCGTAATATCCACGAGGACCCCCACCAAGTTGCCATCCTGGCTAAGTGGGAAGACACTTACTTTGCTTACTTTGAGGTCTACTGGGCCAAGGTATGTCCCACCCTTCTTTTCCAAGCCTTGCACGTTTCCGACCAAATTTTCTGCAGGAGGATCGCCTGGGTGGCTACTTCAACGCTGGCGACTTTGACCGCGGCCGCCACTCCCTTGTTGGCGATGTGCGCTTCCGTGGCCCGCACCGCGTGTCTGCGTGGTGGAGCAGCTTGATGCACTACTTGTACCTTGATGATCCGCGCACCATGTATGTCGTGGGCGAGCCCAAGGAGACAAACACGACCGTTGTCATGTACGACTTCATTCACGGTTTCGGGTTGGACAAGTTTGTCGACCTGCCGCACAAGCGCAGCGCTTTTGTCCGATGCTCTCGTGAGCGCTTCTTCCAGTTGTGCCCGCTGGCAGAAAACGAGAAGGTCGTTGGTGGCATGAGATTGGGTCTGGTGCCCAAGCTGTAAATATTCAGGATACCCGTGATAGCTGATAGTGTTTCTGTGTGTATGGATGGATGATTTAGAAGAAGACAGTTGGTTGTTGGTTGCAATGTTTTGCTAAGAGAAAAAGTTCAATTCTTAGCGGTCACTGCGCTGTGTCACTGTGACTTCCAACGGGAAGGTGCATGTCGTGAATGGTGGTTGGTTGTGTAACTGGCAAGTGCGAAATGAATTTTCATGACTCCTTCCTTCTGACCTAACCAACAATCGCTACCTATTTTCGCTTGACTTTTTTCATTCTCTGCAGACTCCATTTTAGACCTTGCAAACCCATTCATTCTGTGTACCTATAGTTTCCCATATTCCATCTACTCCTTTTGAACAGAAATCTAGCAAACATCTACAGCTTGGAGGTATTATTCGCCTGCTTTCGCAGAAGCTCGTCACCAAGCTTGGCCATCTCAAACTTGCGCACCTTGCCGCTGCCAGTCAAAGGCACTGTCGCTGGCACGTCGTCGTGGCCCAGCCAAAAGACGTGGGCCGGCGACTTGTGGCCACCGAGTCTCTTACGGCACCAGTCACGGAGCTCCTCGAACGTAGGCTTTTGGTGACCATCAGCCAACTCGACGAAAGCACCCACAACCTCGCCATAGTGCTTGTTCTTGAGACCAACCACGATGGCCCGAGAGATGTTGGGATGGGCCATAAGACGTTCCTCGATCTCAAGCGGGTAGATGTTCTCTCCACCTGAGCGCTGGGTTAGCGGCCATCCTTCATCAGGTACGTGGGAGAGAGAATTGAATCTTACCTCTAATGATAATGTCCTTGAAGCGGCCGGTGATGGAACAATATCCATCCTCATCAAATACTGCCTCGTCACCAGTGTGCAGCCACAACACGCCTGAAGCATCCCGCATCATCGTCTCGTTGGTCTTCTCTGAGTTGTTCCAGTATCCAGCCTGAAGCTGGTAACCGCCAATGCACAATTCACCTCGGCTACCGAGGGGCACAATGTTGCCGTCACGGTCAACAATCTTGGCCTTGGCATGAGGCATCAACGTTCCGACAGTGGTCAGTCGCTTGTCGATGGAATCATCAGTGAAGGCATTGAAGCAGGTTGGAGAAGCCTCAGTCAGGCCATAGCTGCTGGTGAACTCTGTCATACCAAAACGGTTGACAAGAAGTTCCATGAGGTAGCGCGGCACGGGAGCACCAGCGATGATGCCAGTGCGCAGGTTATCGCAATTGAAGTTCTCTGGCCACTTGGCCTGAAACAGCGAGTCGAACATGGCAGGGACACCATGAACAGCGGTGCATTTTTCGTCAGAGATCGCCTGAAGAGTCGCTTGAATATCGAAAACCTCAGCAGGATAGACAATCTTGCCACCGTGTGTGACAATGGCAAGGAGACCGAGCACCAGGCCAAAGCAATGGAACAGGGGAGGAGGGCAGCACAGGACATCGACCGACGTCAGTCGCATGCGGTCGCCGATGAAGCGCGAATTGTTCACCAAGTTACTATCAACATATTAGCCGGAATCCCGTATGTACCTGTCTATGTGCCAGAGACAGGGTAATTCGGCTGGTGGTTGTTTTCTCCACTTACTGGTGAGTGAGCATGGCAGCCTTGGGGAGTCCCGTTGTTCCGCTTGTAAACTGGAGGTTGACCACTTGATGAGGCAGAACCTTACTCATGGCGCGATAGAGCCTTTGGTGGTTTTGCCGGCGACCAGCGTTTACGAGCTCGTCGTAGGTCTGGTACTTGCCCGACTCATCCCCTCTCAACATGACAACCTTGGGGGAGGTTTTCTTATTTTCGAGCTGCTGGAGCAGCTGTGTCTGGTCGAGGCGACCGATGCGTGGTGTTGTGAAGAGGATTTTGCTGTCGGAGAACTTGAGGCCATACATGGCTTCGGTCGGAGTGTAGGTGTTGTTGAGAATGACGAGGATTGCGCCGATCTTGGCTACGGCGAAGAAGACAGCTGCGTATTGCTCGCAGTTGCCAGCCATGATGGCGACTCGGTCGCCAACTCCAATGCCCATGTCTAGCAGGGCCTGCGACAACGATGAGCTTTGCTGGTTGAGCTCATTGTATGTCCAACGGGCACCCGTCCACGGGATGACCAGACATTCCTGGTTGCCATGCTGATAGGTTTGCAGTTCGAGGAGCTCGCCAAGTGTCAAGTCGACGAGAGGAGGGTCGACAGGGCCTTCAAGCACAGAAAGTTTCTGCGTTGGCTGCGTGGGCTCGGGATGGATATCTGCGGTAGCAGTTGTCATGATGGCGGCGGTACGAAAAAATGGACAATGGCTTCAAAACACAGACTCGAGACTTGGGATGTTTTGCGCAAGTCAAATCGTTCCTGGGGCTTGTTCGCAAAATAACATTCGCCAGGAGGCTACAGAAGAACCGAAACTCCAGAAAAAAAACGCCAACGAACGCCGACAAAGGGCTCTCCCACGCAATTATGCATGTCCTAAATTGAACAGCCGCTATCCAACGCTTGCGCATCCGTCTTATCCCGTCCTACCAGCCATCGCAATCCGGCCCCACTGCGAATGCCGCTCTCCGTCAAGCTCCATGCTTCTGGGACGAGGTGGACGCCAATTACGGAGTCGAGAGCGCACATCTTTAAGAGCGAGCCGAACGATGTGGGATTCCTGCACCGCGCCGGTGCGGCAATTACCTCAAGGATCTGCTGGTGCAGCAGGGACATAGGCCGGGTCAGACGCCATCACCATTAGCATCATCCCGCACCATGGCCCGTTGCAACTCGACCCTGGCTCTCTTGGGGCTGAGAATGCCTGCCCACTTGCTCGACCTGACCTTTGGTTCATCTGAGTTCTCATCTCCATCTACTCCGAGAATACGGTGCAGCGTGGCTTGTGGTAACTACCGGTAGCTCCATCTACGACTGAGTAGATATCCACACATCCATCCCATGCTTGTTTTGTCCCTGGTTCTCATCTTGCATTGCCCTGGCCCATCCCGCCATCGATACCATACCCCATCCGTACTCGTTATGACTATTCTTCCTTGCCCCCATCGGCCCCGGCTTCCTCTCGAGGTTTGAGCCGTCTCAAGGTCAACTTGTTTAGCGGCTTTTTCTGGCGGCAAGTATCTAATCTGATGATCAGATAAGATGAGTCTCTGCACGTTTAACCGAGGCGTTGCTTTGCTACGCCCACACCCCGGGCCGACGTCGGCTGGAAAATTTTATCTGATCAACACTAGGCCGTGAATTGGAGGTACATCCGTCAGACATCCCACTCTCCTTTCCACCTCGACCTCCACGGACTCCCACTCTATCGTTACGTACACGTCGGAGTCTGCCCAGACCATCCCTCCCGATGGAACAGGAAGGCGATTCTTCAAACTCAGCAAGGCAGAGACGCTTTGGCCTCTTTCGGTGGCAAGCCGCCGGCGTGCTGCAGGTGTGAAGCAGGGATGATGGTTTTCTCGGCCAGCGGCCCAGCTCTTGAGGTCGCATCATGACCTCCATCCAAGACTTGGACAAATTTCCGCTTCGGACTTGAGTTCCAGCGATGCCGTTCCGTTCGTGTCCAAACCTCGGTCGGAAATACCTATCCCACACGTGTGAGCAGACCCGTTCGTCTCGCTTTCACTTGGCCGAATTGGAATAGAGGACAAGACCTATCAGGTTACATCGCCTTGGGTCGGTTCAATGGAGAACGGCTTGACCGTGGGCGAGCGTGGGTTCAGCGTGGGTAGAGTACAAACCGACTACTCCGTAGCCGCTCACAAGGTGGATGGATCGGTCTGTTGCTGAAAGCTCAGCAAAGACCGGTCAGTGGACAGTGTCAGATTTACGATGATCCGATTTCAGCCTTGGTTATGCTGTCTATTCCCGAGAGTTTGGGCCCTCATCAGCTGTTATGCTTCAATATCCTGAGTGTTGGGCAAATAGCAACCACCCCAACAACAAGGTCTCGGCTGGCAACACGGCATAGATCGCGCGGTACTGGCGGCCCCCAGGAACAAAGTGCTGGAGGACTGTCGACGGTCAGGCATCATAGGAGCGCCCACCATTAAGGTACATGATGGCTTGTCAGCCCCAAAGCTTGTTCGTCCATGGAAGGTGGATGGGTATGGCCACATCTATCAAGGCCGGCCTCGCCTCTCACCCTTCGAATGCAGAAAAAGGTGCATTGCCAGGGGTTATCCCCGGGTTAGCGCTGGCCTCATGGCGAGACCCCGGTGAAGAGAGGGTGGGGGTGGTGTACTAAACGGGCAGTCCACGATCCGTCATGATGAGACTGGTGACAGGTCCAGAGAGCGACAAAGCGCATCGAGCTTTGATGGAAGATTCGGGGCCCCGCAAGCAGAGTTGCTTCTGATGTCTATCACTACTAACTACCACATGGCATGGCCTCTATCTGACACTTTGAGAGGCTTCTCCATCCATGCACATCGCGTGTTCCTGAGCTATCCGGCTCCATGTGGGCTCACGCGCTTAAAGTTAAGTGCGACCAACACCTGAGCCTTATGAGCCTCTCAGCTCGAGAAGCGGTTGGTCCCTCCGCTTGTCATGACCCTGGCAAAGCTTCAGATCTGTTCCGTGCCTCTTCCCCATTCAGCTGTTCGTGTAGAAAGCCAAGCATGACCCCACCCCAGCTGGACAAAGTGCCCTTGGGTCCGCTAGCGAATCTGATGATCCTATAGACAACCTAACCTCCATCTGATGCGAGCCCAGTCGCATCAATTCAGTCACTGCTCCGTGGCTGCTCGGATTCCGCAGCAGGGGAATGGAGGTGTTGCTGCTGTTGCCGAGGAGTGGATGGAACCATTGTCTGGGCCAAAGTCGCCAAGATGCGGTCTATGCGGTGGTAGAATGGCTCCCAGCGAGCCCGAAAGAGGCAAACTCGTCCAAGGGTGTTCCTCAAGACCGTTTTCACAAGCCAAGCTGGCCGGGGGTTCTTTCCGCGGTGGTCACGCCCTCGGGAAGCCGACTCGGCGAGCAAGTGTTGAACGGCGCATTCTTAATCATGGACTGGTCTTTATGGAGGATGTTGATTTTGCCGAGACTCTCAAGTTGCCAGTCTTCTGTTGTATCTGTTCTATAACCGCTCACTCTCTCCTTTATATCACTCTCCTACTGTTCTTCAAATACCCCCATAATTGATATTACCCCTTACGAGACACCCATAATGCATATTATCGACGGCGGCGGCGGTGGCGGATCAGCCATCTCTATCGACTCTCGCGAGAAATCTCGCATATTTCCAGGCGTCCCTGTTATCAAGACCCTTCCCCTTGGGTCAACACGCGATCCTGCGACATTTCAAGACGAGCTCCTGCTTGCATGGACACTGGCATGTTCCCCCAAGCTAGAGGAGCTCCCTGGGAGTTATGACTGGGGATACATCCTCCCTGATGGCAGTGTCCAACGGCAGTCGTTCCGTATCGACAACTCGACCTTTGAGGCCGAGAGGACAACATCACAAGCACTAGAGGGCATCAAGAAGCACGAAGCTTTGTCAGAGGCGCCCTGTTCGCCCTCATCAGGTGCAAAGCTATTCTTTGGACAACTTCCATACTCTCTCAAGACGGACAGGGATCCGAAGGGAGTTGACGAGGATGTAAGTGCCGGTATTAAACTGAGACATGATGGCTTGTGTGTCACCCCGCTGACACGATGCTTAGTCTTTATATCTTGAGGTCTCTGTCACCGACCAGTCATTGGAGATCTCCGGACGACACTCTACCTGGAGCGGATCGAGCGACGTCGACCAAGAGGTCAGCAACTTCATCTACGTCCTCAAGAACGTCCTCGAACACCCGGACCGGAGACTGGGAGACCTGCTCGGAGCCACAGCCAAGGACCTTGATCAACTGTGGCAATGGAACCAAGAGGTGCCGCCCCTGATTGAGCGATGCGTCCATGACATGATTTCCGATGTCGCCCGCGACCAGCCAGACGCCATTGCTGTACAGTCTTGGGACGGAAACCTTACATACAGGGAGCTTGATGACTTGGCAACGCGCCTTGCACGCCACCTCCGATCCCGGGGAGTCGACATCGGCACCAGGATACCCCTTTGCTTCGAGAAGTCCAGGTGGGCCATCGTCGGATTGCTAGGGGTGATGAAGGCTGGCGGTACCTTTTCCCTCACCGACCCCAGTCAGCCTGAGGCTCGGTTGAGGACCATCGTTGAGCAGACTGGCGCCGAGCTGGTCATCACCTCGGTGGCCCAGAGCCAACTTGGTCAGAGGATCGTCAATGACGGCCAGGTCATCGCTGTCTCTGCCGACTTCTTTGATGCCATCTCCGAGGTTTCTGATGAGCCCTTGCCCGAAGTGCCTGCGTCGTCGCCCATGTATGTCATCTTCACTTCAGGCAGCACAGGGAAGCCAAAGGGGGTTGTCATCTCCCATGAGAACTATACCAGTGGTGCCATCGATCGAGCCCGCCTGGTGGGTTACAACTCTACCTCTCGATGTTTCGACTTTCCGTCATACGCTTTCGACGTCAGCATCGACTGTATGGTCTGCACTCTGTTTAGCGGCGGACGTGTCTGTGTTCCTTCTGATGAGGCCAGGATGAACGACCTTAGCGGCGCTATCCGAGAGAGCAAGGCCAACATGGTTCATATGACACCGTCGGTGGCTCGCGTTCTGGATCCTGACATTATCCCTATGCTTGACGTCCTGGGTCTTGGCGGAGAAGCTGTCGGAGCCAGCGATGCGGCTGAATGGAGCAAGCATGTCCAGCTCGTCATCGCCTATGGTCCCTCTGAATGTACTGTTGGCTGTACGATCAACAATACCCTTCACATCTCAACCGGCATTGGAAAGGCTGTTGGTGGAGTGTCGTGGATCGTTGATCCCGATGACCACAGCCGCCTAACCCCAGTTGGGAGTGTGGGTGAGTTGATTATGGAGGGCCCTGTCGTTGGTATTGGATATCTCGGCGAGCCTGAAAAGACGGCCGAAGTATTCATCGAAGACCCAACATGGCTGCTGGCAGGCCACGGTGATGTCCCTGGCCGTCATGGACGGCTATACAAGACTGGCGACTTGGTCAGATATGACCCCAAGAACCCTGGAGCCATCGAATTCGTCGGCCGAAAGGACCAGCAGGTTAAACTCCGTGGTCAACGGGTCGAGCTCGCCGAAGTCGAGCATCACATCCGAGAGTGTCTGCCTCCCCGAGTGAAGATTGCTGCTGAGGTTATCAAACCCGAGAACGGCGCACCAACATTGGTGGCCTTCCTTGTTGAACCCAACCAGGCCCAGTCCGATGCTGAAAGCACCCTTTTCACAGAACCTTCAGAGGAGCTTAGCGCTGCCCTTTCCCACATCGACTCTGCTTTGGGTGCCAAGGTCCCTCGATACATGGTCCCAGCTGCCTTTATCACTCTACAGTATATGCCATCGCTGGTGTCTGGTAAGACAGATCGCAAGAAGCTCAGGGAGATTGGAAACTCAATTCCCCGAGAAAAGTTTGGCAGCCTGCAGTCAGGTGACGGACAGGAAGATGAGCCCGAGACCGAGGCAGAGAAGAAGCTGCAGAGGGCTTGGAACAAGGTGCTTGGCGCTGAAGTCAAGGTCTACAAGCAGAGCAACTTCTTTGGCGTGGGCGGAGACTCGCTCCGTGCTATGAGGCTTGTTGCCGCGGCCCGCGAACAGGGGCTCGGCCTGACAGTCGCTGAGATCTTCTCCAACACGATCTTTAGTGACATGGCTGAGAAGGCTGTTGAAATTTCCGAGACCTCTGAGGAGGAGAGGGAAATTGCCCCATTCTCGCTCCTTGACCAAGATTGGGATATCAATGAGGCCCGAACCGAGGCAGCTACTCTCTGTGACATCGAGGAGGACCGTGTAGAGGACGTTTACCCCTGCACGCCCCTTCAAGAGGCACTCATGGCTCTCTCAGCCAAGGTCAAGGAGGCCTACGTCGCCCAGAGAGTCGTTGAGCTACCTGATATGGAGACTGCCGAGCGACTTGTCAACGCATTTGACGTTGCTCAACAGGACTGCTCCATTCTACGGACTAGAATTATCCAGGCTTCTGGCCGTGGCCTCGTTCAGGTTGTAGTGAAGGGCCATCTCGAGTGGTATTCCGGAACCGACCTGAAGGAGTATCTCGTCCGTGACCGAGACGAAGCGATGGACCTGGGAAAGCCTCTTGTTCGATACGCCGTTATTACCAACACCGAAACTGGAACAGTCAACTTTGTCTTGAGCATGCACCACGCTCTCTACGATGGTTGGGCTATGCCCCTGATTGTTGAACGTATCAACAAGGCTTACACTGGTGGCTCAATCAGCCGACCTGCCGAGTTCAAGCACTTTATCAAGTACCTCAACGGCATGGATCGATCAAGCTCCGAGGTGTTCTGGAAGGAGAGACTGGATGGTGCCAATGGCACTCAGTTCCCTGCCCTTCCTTGGCCCGGCTACCAGACCGCTGCCGACTCTCTCCTCGAGGTCTACGTGCCTCTTGAACACCCACCAGTCAACTCGACCACAGCCACCGTCATAAGGGCTGCCTGGGCCCTGGTGGTCTCCCAATACATCAACAGCGGCGATGTGGTGTTTGGTGAGACACTTACTGGCCGAAATGCCCCTATTGTGGGAGCCGAGGAGATTGAGGGACCCATGATCACCACTGTTCCTGTCCGTGTACAAGTCGACTACGATGCCCCCGTATCCGAGTACCTTCAGGATGTCCAGGAGGGAACAGTCTCTCAGATCCCCCACGAGCACTATGGTCTTCAGCATATCCGCCGTCTCAGCCCTGACGCTCTAGAGGCGTGTGAACTCCGTACCGGCCTTGTCCTTCACCCGAGCACAGCAGGCGATGATGTTTCTGGCGAGGATCTACCCGCGGATCGTCTTGTCCCTGCCGGCGACGAGGAAGCCGCTCAAGAAGCGCTCAAATTCAACACGTATGCTCTCATGCTGGTGTGCTCCATCGATCCCAAGGGCTTCCTCATCATGGCGAGCTTCGACTCCAAGTGTGTGGCGAAGCCCCTCATGGAGCGGATTCTAGATCAGGTCAAGCAAACTGCCCAGATGCTTGCTGAGAAGAGTCAGACTCGTCTAGGGGAGTTGGCTTATCTTACTGAGGACAACTGGAGTGACATCCGTGAGATGGCGAGCGCCTCTGTTGACGACGAAGCCCTGAAGCAGTACCCTGACCTTGTTTCTGCTTACATCGTCGACACACATGATGCTAGGCGTATACTTCCCAAGGGTGCTATGGGCGAGCTTGTCGTCCGAAGCACTGCTGAACTCGACTATCCTGCGATCGAGTGGCCTGCCTGGCTAAACACATTGTATGGCGATGAGACGGCCAATCTCGAAGGCACTCTATACAAGACTGGAAAGCTTGCCAAGTTCAACGCCGCTGGTCATATCGAGTTCATTGATCAAACGGCCAAGACAAACGCTGCCTCCCTCACTCAGCGACGACCAGCGAAGCGAGTGTCGGCCACGTCACGAAAGCAGCGCAAGCTTCGGGGCCTCTGGAGTCGTGTCCTTGGACTCTCAGAGGAGGACATTGGGCTCAACGACAACTTCTTCCTTCGTGGAGGCGATTCAATCGCTGCTATGAAGCTCGTGTCAGAGGCTCGACTTGCGGGCGTCAAGTTGACAGTAGTTCAGATCTTCCAGAAGAGGACACTGTACGATATGGCCAACGCGATGGAGGAAGCTGAGGTTGTCAACCATGAAGCCGTTGAGATTCCTGCCTTTTCACTGCTCGAGGCTGAGAACAAGGACGAGTTTGTTGAAAAGATTGTTCGTCCTCAACTGGCAAAGCCTGATTGGAAGATCGCCAACGTCCTCCCCACAAGATTCCTTCAGGAGGTTGCCGTCAAGGGCACTATTCAGATTCCTCGATTCTCAACACGTTACGAGCTCATGTACTTTGACTCGGCGGTTGATCGGGCCAAGCTCATGGCCAGCTGCCGAGAGCTCGTCTCGCGCAACGAGATGCTGCGGACTGTGTTTGTCGAGCACGAGGGCCAAGGCTACGGTGTTGTCGTTGAAGACCTCGAGGCAGAGTTTGTCCACTATGAGATTGACGTCGAGGTAGAGGCCTTTGCTAAGCAGCTCTGTCAACTTGACGTGTTGACAAAGATGCCTCTCGGATCTGTCTTTGTCAAGTGGTTCCTTGTTGAAGGTGAAGGTGACGAGGCTTGTCTCATCTTCCGTATCTCGCATGCTCAGTATGACGAGATTTGTCTGCCCCTGATTCTCAAGCAGCTTTCGGCGCTCTACGAGGATAAGCCTGTTCAGGAGACTGTTCCCTTCTCATCCTACGTCGGACACGTGGTACGTGAAAACATCCCCAAGGCGATTGACTATTGGAAAGAGTTACTAGAGGGCTCTTCCATGTCGATACTACGACCAGACGTGCCCGTCGAGAAGAAGAACCACTTTGCCATTCAGAAGACGGTGGACATCTCTTCAAGGTCCAAGGACGTGACCGTGGCCACGTTGCCTACGGCTGCTTGGGCACTATGCCTCGCTCGCCGTCTCTCAACACGAGACGTCACATTTGGCGAGGTCGTTAGCGGTCGAAACATTGACTTTCCCAATGCTGATCTCGTCATGGGGCCCTGCTGGCAGTATGCCCCCGTGCGCGTCAAGTTTGCCCCCGACTGGACAGTCTCAGACCTCCTCGTCCACGTCCAAGATCAACACATCGCCTCTTCAGCGCATGAAGGCGTCGGCCTCAATGAACTTGTCCGTCTCTGTACCGACTGGCCCCAGACGACGGACTGGTTCGACACGGTGGTGCATCAAGATGTTGACCACGTTGAGACGCTCGACTTCCAGGCTGCCAGCAGCAGAATGGAGACGGTCTACGTCCACGAAGAACCCCTACGCGAGTGGAAGATTCAGGCCTTCCCCTCTGGAGATACTCTCACACTCGAGATCGTCACTGTGCAGTCGTGGAGCGGTTACGCGGAGGAGTTGCTCGAGGACCTGGCAGGTGTCCTATCGTTCCTAGCTAAGGACCCCGAGGCGAGATTGTTTGAGGACGAGGCAGTCCAAGAGATGGTCGAGTAAATGTGGCTCCTTTTTTTTTATTCAGAAATGGTTTTATGCTTTTATGCCTTGATGCTTTACGTTGCTGGTTTCTCGACTCTGGTTTGCTGGTCCTCGGTTTGTTTTTCCTTTATTATAATTCTCAAGATTCGTCACAGCCCAGGCTTATTTATTATTACAGTTCCTTCAACTCAAAACGACATAGGAACTCTTCATTTTTCAAACACATCTTGATAGACCTTGACATTATTTGGAGTGGCTTTTTGTTTAGTCCAGTTATTCAGCTCAACATGACAACTATGGTTTTTATGCATTGACGTGTAATTGTGATCGAGACTGGATAAGCTTTTTGACGGCAGGATCTCACTTGATGGCCTTTGACACGTCGACATGCGTCCTGTCTTGTCTCGTTTGTTGGCCAGTCTCTTAAAATCATGCAAGCCACTCAACAGCTTCACATCTTCCATGCATGCCATACTCTGCTGGCGTAGGTTACATACCTTTCATGGAAGCTGAATGGAACAATATCGTTGAGGCATGTGATATTCTCACGGCATGTTCCGAGTTGAGCATCGATCGGCCCATGACAGACGCCATCGCAAGTCAATTGCATCATCTTCAGGAACGTAAAAAGTCAGTTCACTACACCCTCTCCTCATAGCATCTACTCTCCGGTGGCACGTGAAAGAAGAGATATCGTAGAAAAATCAGTGGTATTTGTGTAGACGTAGACATATATTAACAAGACCAATAAAAAAACAATTCGTCAGCGCTATCGTAATGCTGGCACCACATATCCGTCCGTACTCAAAATGCTAAGCTATGTGTTGTACCGCCTTTGCCTTTGCCTTTGCCTTCTACTAGGCTCGCCACGTAAGAAGCCAGGTATCGATATCGTGGTTGGTTGATAGGTAGAGACCTCGCGCAGAAACTCCAGGCTCAAAACAATGACCCTTGCCGTGGAGAGAAAGCCCGATATGAGGACGTAGATGAGAGAAAACACCAGAGAAACCGTCTTGCCTTCTCTCTCCAGTATGCCAGAGGCCAAAATAAGATAGGAAAAAAGTGAAAGAAAGTCCAGATCCAAGCGCCATGCATCAGTCATCAACGAGAGTCCTCTTTCTTCATGTGATCGTGGGTAATCATCAAAAAATCATGGTGTAGTGTCTCATGTCGCCGTAGGTCTCTCTGCTGGAGCATTATCCGGAGCGCCAATGCCGAGGGCCCGAACCAAACTACGGCGGATACCCTTTCCGGCCCCGCTCCCTGAGACATCGTCCTTGTCGCGCCCAAGTAGGCCAAAGCTCATGCGACGAGCCATGTTGCTGGAACCATCCTTCTCCTGGGGTGGAGTCGAGGGCTTCTTGGGCTTTTTCTTCTTAACAATTGGCGCCGGGGGAGCCATGGTTGGTCTCGGGGGCCATTCACCGTCGCGCTTCCAGCCTGAGACACAGGCGCGCAGCATGTCGGAGAGGTTGATAGGGCATGATGGCTGCAGGCTGTGGATGATGACCTTGTCGTAGAGGCTGAGGTAAACCGAGGGAGTAATCGAGGCTCGGAGCGGGTTGTTAGGGGGGAGAAGAGGCGGTGCAAGCGGCAGCAACACCTCTACTGGATAATTTCGGCTTGACAGAGTCGTCGAAGGGGTGGTATCCTTGGACTGCTGTTTTCGGAGGTCATCGCTCCTAGCAAGAGAAGAACCATCGGAACCGTCGCTGGTCTGGGGTGGTTGAGTCGACGCTGTAGAAGAGCTGGGAGGAGATCCCGACATGGAGCGACGGAAAAAGAAGCGGCGGGGAGATCGCGGTGACACAGCCGGAGGTGAGACAGGCTTGCTGCGGATACGGACAGTTCGTGCGCCAGTCCATGCGTTTCGCCGTGCCTCGAAGCAAGCCAGTCCTTCGTTCCATTCCATCTCCTTGCGAACCGCCCTCCGTCGCTTGGCGCGCTTGGCGAGGACTGTAGCCTGAACAGCTGAGCCTACCGTGTTTGGGCTGTCGAAGCGGAACGGGGAGCGCGAGGGCATGGGCTCATCGTCATCGGAAAGATCTGATGTCCACTCCATGCGCGGGCGGTAGTGGATGGGGTCTTCCGAAACAGTGCTGTAAGTCGACTCAGCGTCGCTATTGTCGTCGTCATCATCAGACGACTCAACATCGTCTACTTGGTACCCATCGTCGTCGCGCGTCTCATCCTGGATTGGTTTTGTAGGTTCGTTTGCATCCAGACTCGTCGGCGGCTCGTTGGCGCCTTCATATGATTCGGATGTCGCATCTGCGACAACGACGCAGCCGTTTACGGGAGGTGGGTCAACCACACGAGAGGGCCACAAGAATTCCCAGTCATTCTTGACCTTGACCTCGAGATATCGCCTGACCGCGTCCTTTTGCTTCACCTTGTCCTTGCTGAGGAGGTCGGCGTGGTCATCGTCACACCAATCTGGGGTAGAGGTGGACAGTGGAGCCGGCATCTGAACCGAGTGGTGCCTGAGCTTAGCGATGGGTGATCGCGGGCTCTTGTAAATGTCGGAGAATATCATGGTGGAAGATGAGTGTGAGCGTGAGTGTGAGTGTGCCTGGGCGTTACAAGCCCTCGAGGCAACCGTAGCCGAGCTTGCTGAGGCTTGTTGTGAGGAACGCGACACACAGGGTGACTCAGAAACCGCTGTTAGACGTGGGATGGTGGTCGGAGTAGCGGCTGCGATAGCGGTAGCGGTAGCGGCAGTTGTCGATGGAGAATGCGGGGGAAGGGAGGCGACTTGGAGGAGAGGATGCACGGTTGTTGACGTGGGTGGTATGATGTTGGTTCTTGATAATGGTTGTTGCTGATCTTGTTCTTGTTCTTTGTTAGCGACTAAGCGCCGTGTAAGAGGTCGTCTTGTTCCTGAGAGTTGTAGAGTGTAAAAGGGACAAGGTTCGTGTATAAAAGGCAGACACAACGGACAAGAAGTCAGGCAAGGGATTGATGAATGATTCAGCAGGACAGGACAGGACAGGACCAACAGCAGAGGGGAATGGGGTGGTGACTTGTCGTACTGGGGGTGCCCAAAGCTATATATGGGAGGCGGTGGTGGTATCCTTGAGCGGAGGTGGCGTTGCGAGGTCAGGTTAAGGTAAAGCGCGAGAAGGATGGGACAGGGAGTGGATTAGACTGTTGGCAGCTAGACAGAAAGCTGAGTGGCTTTTGACTTGGCCATAAACAAGTGGTTCTCTAGTGCAGTCTGTTGACCTTGTCTCCTCATATGACAAGTGACGTCGACCTGTAACGCGGGGAAGAGGAAGGGAAGACAGGGAGACGGAGCAGGGTCAGGGAATAAGAGGACGGGCCAGTACAGAAGCTGTCATGAACCAAACTGGTAGCCAAGACTATTGGCAATTGGGAATCAAGGGTAGGTACGAGACGGCAACCGAGAGCAGCAGAGAGCGTTGAAAAAGAGGCAGAAGGTTTGGGCTCACTTAAGAAATGATCAACAGCGGACCCTCATGGGCAGCAGCCGATGGATGGGATGTGATATGATGTGAGTCTGAGTGTGTGTCTGTCTGCCTGAGCTGAGACACGCTGGGGAAGCCGAGGAATTCGAGAAGATTTGGGGGATCAAGACAAGACACAAAAAGACGAGCTAGAACACGGCGAAAGGCGAGACAAGCAAGACAAGACTTTCAAGAAGGGGAAGAGAACTCTCTGTGCCCGTCTTAATGGAAGGTTTGTACAGGATGCACCTCGGCCGTGATTCAAGGGGGGCCAACAGAAGCTTGGATGCTCATGAGGTCCCTGTCCCTGCGCGCTTCTCCAGTCTCCGGTTTTTGAATCTAGCGGTGATCGACCTTGGGCCGCCTTGACCCTGTCTCTCTCTGCAGAACACGACGAGGAGAAAATGGAGGGAGATGGGAAAGGTGAGCTTGTTGTCGATGAAGATGACGGTGGTGGCCGAGTGGACAGATTATGGAAACGGGTGAGGGTAAAAAAAACAGGTGACACCATGGGAGATCTAGGATATGGCCATAATCCAAAGGGGGAACACGAAAAAACAAAGAGAGAGATCAACAACTCACGGACGGCGACAGTCGCATCGATGGGCGCCTGGTCACGGACGGAGCCGACGACGGCTGAGGCGACAGACGGATTTGGCGTCCGAGGCGACATGATTGATCGGGAGAGGGCGCCCGGGCTCAAGCTCGAGGATCGCGGGCAGGGGTCCAGAACTTGAACAGAGTGTAGCACGCTGCTGCTGTTGCTTGGTCTGGAACCTGCTGAGCGACTCATTAGAGGTCTCGACGGTGGACGGACCCGTTCGTTCGTCGGCGCCTTGCTGGGTCGGGCGACAGCCGCTGCTGCTGATGCTTCTGCTCTCTCTTGGCGGCTTGTGACCCGGGTTCACGCCGCAAACCAAGCATTCAACGTCTGTTCCGTGAACCGGTTGGGGGAAAGGACAGGGCGGAATTGACTCTTGACGGACACGACCTAGCAAAACGTCTAATTAGTCCATCGACGACGACGACGGGCGACTTGCGGGCCACAAAATTTTAGCAGCCACTAACGAACCCCCCAGACAAGCAAAGATGGAACCCACCCTACTCGAGGTGTACAAGTACCGCCCCAGCCTTGCGTCTTTGCCTCTGGCGTGTCAGCGAGCGTCTGTGTGTGCGTGGTATTTTTCGGAGCGAGGGCGCGCGGCCGACGAAGCGATGGACACCTGGGGAATGGTGATGGCGATGGTGGTGGTGAGTGAGGAAAGCGGAGGGGCTAGGTTCAAGGTCCAGGTCTTTCCATCCATGTCCGAAAAATAGTCACTGTGCACAGCCACCAGCTACAGCAGACAGAGCCCTGTAATCGTAATCGCCTACCCCCCCTGGAGCCGGACCGGAAGTCGATAAACAGCAGCTGTTTCGTGATGACTGTTTTTTTTTTCGCCCTTCCCCGACACAATCACCATGTTGGGTAATTCTGTAGATACCTAACTACATCCCATTCTATTACAGCAGGTTTTTCGTTTAGGTCAGAAGCTACGAGTGGATCTTCTTGTCGTGTGACTCTCTTTTTTTACTCAATTCTCGACTCGACTCGATGTGCCTCAGTGCAGGCGCGGGCGCGAATGCAACTGGAAGACAGGGGTGGGCGAGACTTTTACAGTGGGAACCCAGCCCAGCCCCCCCAGGGGACACACACACGCAAGACACTCAAAGCCGGGGCGCTCAATTGAGGGCTCTGATTGGCGGGGTACGAGTCAGCCACTGGTTTACGCCCTGTAGATGCACGGTCAGAGGGCGTTGGGTGCATCAAGTTTAGAAGTCACATGATGTCTTTGTGTGAATTCCCGTCAAGACTTGCATCCATCTCGTGAATGCCCTCACTGTGGACGTTCCAGTTACACAGAGTGGAACAAGAACAGATGGCACGCAGCAAAATACACTAGCCAAAACACTCATTTCCCCAGTCTCCACCTCTTGTCCAAGACACTGTCGACAATGACATGGTTGTGCCAAGACAATTTCATGGGTTCAGAGTGCAGGGTCCCCCCTCCCCCTCCTCCCTTCAAGTCCACCTTATCCCCGGCAGAGCAAGGCTGTTTGTGTCGCAAAGTGATGGGCCCTGGTTCATTCATCGTTGTCTTCTCCTTTTTTTTTTTTTTTTTTTTTTCTTTTGCCCTCCCTCTGCCTTTGCCCGTGCTCTTCGCCTCCGCAAGCACAGCCTTGTCTGCCAAGCAAGTAACAAATCTTGATCAGATGGACTTATCATTGACAAAGACCGCGGAAATCTGCCTCCGTCTGATAAAATGTGACTCTTGTTGTTCGGTAATCAGGTCCATGTGACGACTGACGTAAGGTGTACGGATACAGAGCGTAACATATGTACGAGGGTCGCCTATCGCGGCTGTCGTCCAGCCTGATTTGATCGTCTCTTGACCGATACATGACTCCATCCCTTGACAAAACAGGTCAATTCACCGCCGCCTGTGAGCAATCTATTCTGGTGGAGACTATCAGCTGTCAACCACTATCCTAGCCAAGGTCCAGGATCTTTTCTCTGACCGTCATCGCTCTATGCCATCATCCTCATTCGAGTTGGTGTTGAGACTTGGCGCTTAGTAGTTGTTCTGTTGTTCATGCCAGGTGAGGCTCTGCCAACACCATGCACTTGATGCCACAATCTAGACCCTCACATCACGAGTCAATACACTCTCACATGCAGTCAAGGTCAAGTCACAGCAAGGTACAGTAGAGTAGAGTGTCTAGTCATCTCCAATTTCATTCATAATACTTGTCATCCTCTATCCTCGTAACCATCACCGTTTTTGATCCATCCTATCCTCTCAACCATCATCACCATTTTTTGATCCATCCTATCCTCGTAGCTATCATCACCATTCTTGTTCCATCCTGTCCTAGTCACCATCACCACTTTGTTTCCATCAATCATTGTCCTGTGTCGTTCACTACCACTAAGACCAGTAGGTAGGGTCCATGAAGTTCAGGGCGTCGTTGAAGTAGTCGTCCTGATTCATCTGGGGCATGTCGTCGTCGCCAAAGAGGTCATCCTCCTGACCGGGGACCATGGGCTCGCTGAAGAGGTTGCGCAGTGCCTCGTCCTGTTGGTGGTTCTCCTCCTGGTTCATCGCCTGTTGAAGGAACAAGAGTCCTTCTCGGCCGACTGGGGCGCGGGAGAGTTCGCGGCCTCGGGGTCATGTAGAAGATAGGCGTTGAATGGGCCGGGAGAGACACCCATGAGCAAGTTGGTAGAGAGGCGGTCTCTGGGATCGGACTCAGGCCAGAGAACAGTCTCAGGCTGGACAGCGATGTCAGGTTGGGCAACCTCAGGCTCATCAGTAACTTCAGCCTCGGCAACAGTCTCGGGCTCAGCAGTGTTGGGCTCATTGATGGTAGTCTCAAAGTCGAAAGAAATACCAACACCGAAGCTGAAGTCAACGTTGTGCGAAGGCTTAGAAGGGGCATCAGCCATCACAGTGTTAGAAACCTCAGCAGCGGGCTTGGTGGTATCGGCCATCTCAATGTCAGAAACCTCAGGGACAGACTCAGTGGTAGCATCGGCAACAGGC
Source organism: Fusarium duplospermum (assembly GCA_003946985.1). Taxonomy (NCBI): domain Eukaryota; kingdom Fungi; phylum Ascomycota; class Sordariomycetes; order Hypocreales; family Nectriaceae; genus Fusarium; species Fusarium duplospermum. The sequence continues at coordinate 47,296 of NKCI01000050.1, forward strand.
TGAGCAACTTGGGTAGACTCAGCGACCTCGACAGACTCAGGCTGGGAGGTGATCAGAGGGGCGTTGGGGAGGATCAACTGAATGCTAGGCTGAACATCAGACTTGTCAGTGCGAGCCTTCTTGGTGTTGGTGCGGTCCTCGGCATCGGACTTGCGCTTGTTGTTGGCAGTGACCTTGGTGGAAGCGGCCTTGGCGGGAGTGACCTTGGTGGAAGAAGTCTTCTCGGAAGAGGTCTTGTCAGAGGTGGTCTTTGTCTGAGGCTGTTGGGTGATCTGAGGCTGAGTCTCCTTAGAGACAGTGGCAATGTCGTTCTCGGTCATGGTGTTCGCGGAAGAAGAAGGGGCAGGGGTGATGGCCTTGGTGGCATTCAGGAGAAGTTGCTGGTGGCGGCCATTGTTCTGCATGACGATGATGGCAGCGCCAGAGCCATGATCATTTTCGACCGCAGGAAGCACATCCATGGCAGACCTGCAAGTAGCAGAAGCATCTTTGAAGCTGACACCCTCAGGAAGCTGGATCTGGAAACCGCAGAACGTACCGAGCTCCTCGAGCTCCTTGGAAGTCTTGGAGGTGATTCTCTTGTGAGCATCCTCGGCGCCGGCCATGTAAGCTTGCTGGGCGATGAGGTAGACGTATTGGTGAAGAGCCGAGGAACCTTCAGCCTTGAGCTGGGGATCGATGTTGTTGTCAGAGGCAGGCTTCTAGCCAGTCTCAGAGGTACCCTTGGGCTTGTTGGCAGTGGTGGAGGTGTTGGGCTTCTTCTCAGTGGAGCTGACTCGAACCTCATGGTCGCTCGACTTGCGGTTGAGATCGCCATTCTGAGAAGACTGGCGCTGAGAATCCTCACCCTCGACGGTGGCGGCAGACTGCTTACCACGCTTCTTCTTGGACACGACGACCTCGGAGGGAATGCGAGTGATGACCCGAGTAGCCTTGGGAGCAAACTCAGAGGCAGAAATCTCCTCGAGGTCAGAAGCATCGTCAAGGTCGGAAGAATCGGCAAAGGTAGAGGCACCGTCAAAGAGAGAAGCATCATCGGCGGTGGAGATGTCCTCGGTGGCAGAAGTGTCATAGGCAGCAGCAGAAACCTCCTCGGCAGAAGTGGTGACAGGGGCAAGCTTGTTGAAGTCGGCGGGATGAGCAGGAGCAGGAGTCTGAGCAGGAACCTGAGCCTTGGGAGCGGCGGATTTCTTGGCGGGAGCACGAGGCTTCTTGGGAGCCTTGGGAGCCTTGGGAGCGGCGGGCTTCTTGGCACGAGGCTTAGAAGCGGTGGACTTCTTCTGTGTCTTGGTAGGAGTATGGCCAAGCTCCGTGATGAAATTGTCAGGAGTCTCCTGGGCAGAGAGTATCCCAGTGGGGAAGAGGGTTCTCTTCACTGGCATGGTGTCCTCGTCGTCAGTGTCATCATCTCGTCGGCATGGGCGACCCCGTGGGGCAGGCTTAGCTCTCGAGGCCTGAGCGTTGTCGACATGGTAAAACTTCAATTTAGCGTTCTTAGGAGTCTTCTTGGTAGGAGATGCAGACACCTGGGGGAAGCAAAGAGCCTGCTGTTGGCCCTGGTCGGGGGCGGACTGCTTCTGAACGAGGGCAGGTTGCTGGGGGACGGAGGTAGTCTGCTGAACAGGGACGGGCTGCTGAACAGGGACGGGCTGCTGGACAGAGATGGGCTGCTGGACAGAGACGGGCTGCTGAACCTGCACAGGCGCACGCTGAGTGACAGGCTGAGCCTGCTGGCGGTTGACCTGGGCGACAGGCTGAAGAGCCTGCTGGTTCTGCTGAGGAACCTGCTGCTGCTTGTTCAGGTGAAGAGCCTGCTCAGTGTTGACAATGTTCTGCTGAGGGATGGGGTAGTTCTGACCAACGCGACGAACAGGCTGAGCGGGAAGCTGGCGAGGGTGAATAGCCGGCTGAGGAGCGAGGCTCTTCTGAGGCTGGCTAGCCTGCTGCTTCTGCTTGAGCTGCTCGAGCTGAGCGGCAGTGAAGGCAACCTTGGGCTGAGCGGACTGAGCGAGAAGGGCTGGGTCGATGGAGGAGACAGAAGTCTGGGGCTTGGAAGGGGTAGCAGGAACAGTCTGCTGGAACTGAGCCTTGGGAGTAGAAGTAACAACATTGACGAAGCCGTTCTTCTGGGGAGTGGGGAGACCAGTGGCAAGGTTGCCAAGGTTGAAAGAAGAAGAAGTGTTACCTGCGGCAGCGTTGCCAAGAGCAAGAGCCGGGTCGACGACACCAAGAGCGGCAGAAGTCTTCTCGGCGTTGTCCTTGGAGCTGTCGGACTTGGCCCCGTCCATGTTGAGAATAGCATTGATCTGGTCGTCGGTGAGCTTGCCAAACTGAGATAAAGTTAGTGAGATGTGCAAAGTCAATTCAGAGCGTGAACTTGCCTCCTTAGCCGACATGACACTGTCGGTCTTGGTAGCATTTTCCTTGTTGGCAGCGAAGTAGTTGGTAGCGTCGAACTGGTTGTTCATGACAAAACCGTTGGGCATGTCAAAGATGTTGTTGGAGACGTAGCCGTTCTGAGGAAGGTAACCGTTCTGGGCAAGGTAGCCGTTGTTGGCAGGGAAGTTGTTCATAGGGAAGCCGGCGGCAGCAAAGTTGTTGATCTACGAAAAGCGTTTTGTCAGTCGCCGCTTTCATCTCATTTCGGGCTGAGGGGGATGAAGGTGATACTCACGCTCTGGCCAGGCAGCTGAGGCATGTTCATGTTCATGGCGCCAAGGCCAAGGTTGTTGTTCATTCCAAACTGGAAGTTCTGGAGAGGCATTCCATTGAAGTTCATGGCAGCAGGGTCGAAGCCGCCGACAAGAGTGTTGCGGTTGAAAGCAGGACCGTTGACCCGCTGGTCGAGGTCATCGCGAGAAACACGCTCAGACATGGTGAAGAAAGATCTGATTGAAGTCTGTGACTAGAAAGAGATCTTGGTAGGAAACAAGCGATGTAGCAAGTCTCGAAAGAAGGGTGCGGATATCGTGTCCGAAGGACTGAAGTCGTAGAGAAGAAGGGGGGTCGGTATGCGAAGAGAATGAATCGAGACTGCGCGGCAGCAAGATTCAGAAGCGAAGAGGGGATGAAAAGAAAGCTCGACTATCGATGATAGAAAAGCTAACAAGGTAAAGCGAAGCAAAGAGCTCGTTGTGTGTGAAGATCGTGAAATGCGATTGATGCAAAGAAGCTTGACTCCTGTGTTCTCGCGCTTTTTCGCTTCAAAGTAGGATCAAAGTAATCTCAGAAGAAAGAAGACAAGGATCCAGCCGTGAAGACGAAGAAGATTTGATAGACAGAAGAGAAGTGAAGTGTCAGATTGTTGAAGGTGTGCTGCGAAGCTTGATGTTCAAATATCTGACGATGGGTGGGAGAAGAGAAGAGAGGGAGGGGGGGGGGAAGAAAAAAGTCTCAAGGTAAAATACCCGGCTGGTCTGAGCGAGGGTACCGTGTGGCGCACATGAAGTCCACTGTGTCCCTCAGATTTTCCTCAGATTTGGTGGATCGTCCTGGCAGTGTCAGGGAGCTGTCAAGAACTGGCGACATGGTGAGAACCCCTGCGGGCACGGTGTTTACCACCGATGGCTTTACGATCGGTCTGTTGGTGTTTCTCCATGTCTGAAAACGAGTGTTTGACCTTTTTGGATGTTGTTCTTGGTGGTTTGGCATCGTTGTGGTGTTCAGGGGTCAAGTTCGTGATGTTGAAGTTTTGGTGTTGAGATTTTTAGATAGGGGGGCTATATATACTACAGATTTCTACGCATTGAGACTACCAAAGACATAATGATCAAAAAAATATTCATTGATTCAATCCAATGACTCCGAATCATTGTCTTGTCCCTTCAATATGATTTCAATTCATGGTGTTGAAAAAAAAAAAAACCTCAAGTCCATTGTCTGCCTGCTGCACTGTCAACCAGCCGTCAGAAAGATTTTGATATTGATACCCGCCCACGACAAAAGCGGAAGATTAAAATGCACGCACTCAAGTCAATGATGTCATTCCTAATCCATCTGAGGTGCATCTGAGTTTCCTCTGACCTTGGCTGCGCCGGTCGAGCCAACGCCTGGGAGGTGGACGATGGCTCGCAAAGGGGTCACCTCAGATTGCGCATGGGTCAGCGAGGTTGAATTCTACGACTTTAGGAATTTCCAAAACGGGAGATTAAATCATTTTGAAGATGATTGAATCCTTTTTATCCCGTTTGAGATTATGGTTGCTGTTCATATTGTCTCTTTCAATGTAGCCGTTGCCCTCCTTTGAGCCCAAACGGGGCAAGTGAGGTTGTTCGCACATCTGAGCATTAGGTACGTATCCTCACCAGCATTTTCAAAGAGCTTGCAGCCGTTGATGCATCCACTTTAGGTCTTTTAATAGTTATGACGTATGAAATAACCATTCGAGTGATTTTTTCATGCCCAGTCACTTGTCGCTCGAGGAACTGCCAGGTCCTGACCTTGAGCACGTGCATGATCAATTTTGTCTACGAACCCACGATCCATCCATCGTAAACGAGTAAATACAAAAAAAAACCATATGAACACCTATTGAACCATTCTGTCCGACTGTTCCCTATTGTGCAAGCCCTGTAACGAGAGGAAAAGCAGACACTCGTCGGGTGTCCGTCCGTGCGTGCATGCGATCAAGCGTCTCTGATGCAGAGCCTCAATCAAGCATCTCTGATTCACAGCCTCACACTTCCTCCACCAGCTTTCTAGATACTGGCTTCGGAGCCGGCCCAAAGATTGTCCCGGCCGGGCTCTCGAGCATCTCCTCTGTCACCGCGACCCGCACACCACTCTTGTTGCTGACCCATCGGATAAAGGCTGGGTTGGGCTTCTGGCTTTCATCGCCCGCGTCTCCGTTCCCGGCGGCCTTGCGGTTGATCTTGGGCGCCTGTTTCTTGAGGAGTTTGTTGATGGTTTCCATCTGAAATTAATGTCAGTTCATATTGCTTCAAGACTCGAATTTTAGTCGCGCTGTCGTACCTTGACTTCCTCGTTTCGTTTCTCGCTGAGGTTGCGGCGTCGTCGGGCCATTTCTTGACGTCGCATAGACAGTTCTTCTGCCGTAAACACCTTCTTGGCTTGCACCTCTGCCCAAATTGTTAGCCCTGCTAGATTCATCATGTGGGCATAAACCTACCATCTGAGAGTTTCATGTACTGTTGCGGCTCATCCTCGAAGCGGGCTCGCTGGCGCTTGGTCATCTTGGTAAGGTCGGGAGACTCGTCTTGGCTGCCCTCGTCGTCGCTGTCTGCCTCCTCTTCTTCCTCCTCCTCCTCATCACCTTCCTGTCCAGCAACTTCTATCTCCTCGCCCTCGGCGTCCTCATCGGCCATGGTTTCATCTCCGAAGCCCATAGTCTCGTCGCCAGCATCGCTATCGGCTGGGTCGCTGAGATCATCGTCGTCGTCGTCGTCATCTGGCACCACCTTAGAGGCAGATGCTCTAGGCGCTGGCTTGGACCTAGATGGCTTGGAAACGGTGATGGTGGGGGGAGGAGGGGCGAGGTCCATATCGATGTCGCCTTCGGCATCCTCTCCCTCGGCGTCGACGTCCATATCCTCTTCGCCTTCAGCATCCTCCTCCATTTCTTCGTCATCCTCCTCCTCTACCTCAATCTCTGCCTCTTCCTCCTCCTCCTCATCTTCATCGGGGCTGGAGTCGACTACGTAACTCTTCTTTGCGCCCCGGTTTCGCTTGCCTGAGACAATTTCACCGCCCTCAAAGCCACGCCCACCACGTGTCGCTTGTCGTAGCTTGTTGGATGGCATCTTGACAGTCAAGCTGAGATGCGGGTCACCGCCTGGTGAGGAGGGGCCATCTCGGGAGACAGACACGCCCGAGGCGCGACCAGACCGTCTCGACGACATGCTTCTTTCGCTTCGCTCGTTTCTTTCGGGGGAGTCAGCCATCCTGGCGTGAACGGAAATAACCTCATTGGCCCTGGTGGCCGCTGAGCGACGCGGACGAGAACTCATGTTGACAATATCCGCACTGGCGGGGTGTTGAGTTTTGGACACCTATCTAAAGCTAGAGGGAAGAATGCAGGTGCGACAATAATGTAGATATCAGGAATGAGTAGGATGTGATGGGGTTTATATCTAGTCTCGTAAGGCTGCAAGTGTTTCCAGATCAAATATCAGATGCGCGAATGTGCCCGATGAGTCGAGGTTTAGATAAAAGTCGGACGATGCAAGAAAAGGGCGATCGGGAGGCAAGTTTGGAGTTTTGGTTGCGACAAGGCTGAAATAAGCTCAATTGTTGGGGGGCGTCAGACCAAAGGGCAAGAGCCAACCAAGGAAGGATCCAGGGGACAAGCCAAGACCCGATGTCAAGGTTGAGGCAAGGCAAGGAAGGAAGGAAGGAGTCCAAGGGCAGGCAAGGGTGAGATAGAGTGGGAAGGTGCAACTCCGTGGGATGTCGGTGGCGACTGCCGAAAGGGAAAGTGCAACAAAGTAGGCACTGTGGTAATGTATCTGGTGTCTGGTGATAAAGGGGACGGGACAAATGCCGCTTCACTGGTGATTGGCGAAGATCCGCTTGAACCCAAGATGGAGGAGCATGCAAGGCTGATGTCTGGACAATCGACTAACCAGTGCCAGTTCCCGCTCCCGCGCCGCCCGCCGCAAGCCAAGAAGAGGAGCAGGACGTTAACGCGAGACGTCCAGGCTGGTCGCTTGACTGACTGGCTCTGAAATCAGGGATTCGCACAGGCGAGCTGCTGCACGTGGCTGATGATCATCCAGCATAGAGGGACCCAGAAACAAGCATCTGGCATCGAGGCATCCAATGGTTGGATACACGGGTAACTCTGCCGGTGAGAATGGATGGGTTCCCTTTTTCCCACTTGTCGCCCAAGTAGGTGCTTCCTCCGTCCGGCTGCTATCAGACAAGCCCGGCACTTGTCCCTATCATTTGGTAGTGGAAGGAATGGGCAATGTTGCAATGACGGCAGCCACCAAAAAATGACGAACGACGGTATTGGTGTTGATGCGCCCCAGGAAAGGGGACGAGACAAAAAAAACGAATGACGACAACTCACCTGTCACAAAATTCGGTTCTCCTGTCGCACAAGAGAGCTCGGTTTCTTCCGCAATTCGCTGATTTACCGCTGGGCCTTTCTCTGCGAGTAGGTCTGCAGCTTGGCTTTAGGTGATTCAATGGCCTTCAAGGGAACAGGGTCAAAAGGCCAAGCCTACGGAGCGAGCGGCAATCCAATGGCCCCCTGCGCGCAAGAGAGTTCCCCTACTGCTCCTCAACTGCTAAAGCTGCCGCAGGTCCTCTGAGGCTTGAGACGGATCGCCGTTACACGCTGGCGATGTGTCGACTGGTTGGTGGTTGACTGGTGCAGTGAGATTGGCTGATGCGGGTGGACGATGGCGCTGATTCCTCCTGTCGCGTAGCTTTGCAGGCGGTTTCGGTGTTTGAGGCGAGTGCGGATGTCAATACGCATACAAATCGTTCACTCGGCAAGGTTCCAAGCCTCTAGCAAAGTCCTTGAAAGCGTGGCAAGTCGTTCACTTTGATGTTGATCTAGATTTGATGAGCTATGAAGCGAATGCGCGTTTGAGCCAGGTCACCGTTTCCGGGTGACCGTTCCGTTTTGATTCCACTTAGGACACCGTAATAGACGGCGCTCGCTCTTACGTCTTCTAAATAGCTTCCTGCAGACCAGTCCGCGTCGCAAGCATTCAAAGCGTCCAAGACATCGTGAATAAATACCTAGTCAAAGAGCAACGTCTATGCAAAACATTACAGACGCATGTATAAATAAATATTAAGTTCCCTAAACCTTTACCAGGTAAATCAGTCTTGGTAGAGAACGGCAGTTGCGACCTTCACTGCCCCCACAAGAACCCCAGATTGCACCAACATGCGCTAGCTCCACCGTTTCCCGGCAGCAGACGCCGAGGCATGTGCGTGCCTACTTCGCCGAACCTTACCCGCGTCGGCATCGGAGAGCTTCAACTCGCCTCCTCTTTGTGTTCTTGCTTGCTCATCGATCATCTCAGTATTCTTGTGTCAATCGCGGAAGAGATAGCAAGATGAGCGACTCAGACTCGAACCCCGGCCAGCCTGCCATTCCAGACTGGCAAAAGACACAGTCCGATGACAACGAGAGCCAGAGCACCGAGCCGGCACCTACACCGAGCAGTTCGGCATCAGAAGTCGATGCGCCAGCGGCAGAGACGCCAGCTGAAGAGACGCGAGAAGCTGCGCCCGAATCCTCCTCCTCCGAAGATAGCCTCACGGTTGCGCGGCGCTTCCTCGACAATGATGCTGTGCGCCATGCGCCTCATGACAAGAAGGTCGCGTTCTTGAAGTCCAAGGGCATCGACGACGCCGATATCGAGACTCTGCTTGCTCATGATGAACCCTCCTCTGAGCCAGAGGTTCGTCACCCTATTGAATCTCATGAAACAGGTCGCTGACTCCTACTAGGCCGACACCAGGTCAGATACCTCCGACTCGCGATCCTCCTTCGTCCCGACGCCGACCGAGACCCTCTCCCCAACACCATCCTCCCAACCGCCCGTCGACCGCCCTCCAATCGTAACATACCCCGAGTTTCTAGCCAAGTCACCCCGTCCCCCTCCCCTCGTGACAACGGACCGCCTCTTCAACGCCCTCTATGCCATCACCGGCCTCTCTACCCTCGTTTACGGCGCAAGCCGCTACGTCGTCCGCCCCATGGTGGACCACCAGGCCGAAGCACGCACAGAGTTCCATGACCTGACATCCCGCAAGATGGATGCCCTCGTCGCAAAGCTCGAAAAGTCCGTGTCAGAGGTGCCCCCCAAGAAGCCCGTGGCCGACGCCGCAAACGCCGAGGATAGTGATGCGGAGGATCCGACAGAGATGTTCCACCGAGACATGGGCACTCAGACAACCTTCCCCATCAGCTCTGTGACGGCCTTGTCGGAGAACGGCGGTGCAAACGGATCATCTGCCAAGCACAACGCTACCCAGCTTGCCAGTTTGAATAAGACGCTTTCTGGTCTGAAGGATGAGTATCGCTCCCAGAGTGAGGGGATGGACAAGATCAAGACGGCCATCGACGTGCTGCGGGATGACCTCGATAACCTTACCTTTACGGGCCAGTCGACCATGGGCAGTTACGACTTGTATGGTCGGACTCGCAAGAGTGAGCCTGATGATGAGATTCGCAAGGTGAGGGACAACATCCGCCGTGTCAAAGGTGTCCTACTCAGCACTAGGAACTTTCCTGCCACGGCAAGATGATGGAGTGAAGCCTTTCGAGAACATAGATATTAATTTGCGTCTTCTCCCGCCTCACGGGGATTATGATGCCGTATTCTTAGCCAGTTACAATGCCTCCGTACATACATGAGCTCGTCCAATATACCCTCCACCCATTCATTTATCCGTACATCGTGATACAAGAACCATCATCTCGGTGCGGCTTGACCGGGTATGCCTTCTCGTATCATCTCAAGCCTTCTTAGGGTCATCGATCTTGTACTTGTTAAAGACTGCCTCCCACGGTGTGACCTGAAGGTGTTCAAAGCCGCGTCCCTCCTCCACCTGCTGTTGGTACCACTCCATCGTTGGACGAAACTTGAACTCCATCTTGTCTTTGTTGCCGCGGTCAGACTCTCTCAGGGTGTGCTGGAAAAGGCGATTCTTGCAATTCGTAGGCCTATTCATCTTCCCACGAGGGGGGTGAAAGACTGCCATTAGCCCCTCTTCCGGGTCCTCCTCGACTGGTTCTTCTCGCTCGTCAATATCCATTGGTTCTGGAGAAAGCGTTCGAGCGCCGACAGGCGCGTCCCCCGGCTTAATACGCCTCCACCCCCTAAGTGGCATTGTCTGGTGTGGAGCCGGGATGTACGCCTTGAGATTGTCCACGAATGTCTCGAATTGGTGAAGCGCAATGTCAACTGGCTCAGTCAAGCCTGGGGGCTTGCCGTCGAGACCTGCGATCCAAACCTTTTCCAACGGTAGTACCGAGCTGAGATCCGTTTGCACGGCGGTTATCAGCTCACGTTGTGCTTGAATGAGATCTCCCTCATAGATATCCGCGCGGTCACGATCAGCAAGGTTTCCCTTTCTCATGGGATCCCAGATGAGCAACTCGGCAGATTTCCATGGCTTTTTGTGTGGTTCAACGGGCCGGTACACCACGATCCAGGGCCGCCGAGCCTTCCCAATGGCCCTAGGATGCCTCTTAGGATCCCAGGTTCCATCCATTGTGTAGAATAGAGCCATGGCAGTGTTATGGTACCTGTGTGCAGACTCCAAAATATACTCACGGATGAACCTCAGGCATTTTCCGTAGGGGTCAAAGGCGTTATGATAATCAGCAAAATCAAAGGCCATGGCCGAGTCCCAGTATGAGACTGGAAACCTGTAGATGATGTGCGGGCTCCAGCCCGACTCCTTGGACTTGTCGTCAAGTTTCGAGAGAAACATCTTGAAAGAGTGGGCATCATCGCCAGGAATGAGCTGCAGCTGCGCGCTAAGCTGGCTGGCAGCTGGTTGAGTAGATGCTGAGGTTATCGTTGAATCCTTTCGATCAAGGAGGGAATAGACGTCATCTGGGTTGGCAAATGTCGATGCCAGGTACTTTGGACGTGTAGCAATACGAGACATCCTTTGACTGTCCAGCCCACTGGAGCCGAGGACACTAAACTTTCGGACCCGATCCAAGTTCATGATGGACCACCACCCAAACCAATTGACCAAGCTCTGCTCATCGTTGCCGTCGATGCACTCAGGGGCAAAGACAAACGGGGGATGCTCGTCACTGCCTGCGTCGAGGAGGGCCAAAACCATGGACCAAGTCTTATTTAGGGCCTCAACTCCTTCCTGACTGCTGGCGGGAACTTGTTTCAAGTTGCGTGACAGCTTGCTCAGCTTGGTAGCCTTGTCCAAGACCAGTTCGCGAAGCCAGGAGTCAAACCTAGCACAGACAACAAGTCGGACTGCATCGTTGTCACGATTCCAGGCCTTCCAGAACCATTTGAAGAAGTTCCACACTTGCTGGGGCTGAGACACCATGAAGCTTGGCGTAACCATGATGGCTTTCCGGTTAGGGCACATAGGTCGAAGGCTGATGTCTCCGATCTCAGTCGCATCACCACCAGTAGGGTACATGGCTGAGGGGCTTGTAGACTTGGAGAAAAGCCAGAACTGGAAGTTTGTAGGCGAGGAATGAAGAAGGAAGTGCAGGTTGGGGAAAAGCCGGACAGACCATATCGCTTCCTCGGGAATGATGATCACCCCATGTTCCATCTTCAAAAAGGTGAGCCAGTGTCCAGGAAAGACACTTGTAAAGATCCTGCAGTCAGGGTTACAGCTTCGGAGCCAACGGCCCAAGAACATCGCTTCCAAGTCGGCTTGTGGCGGAAAGGCGAGGAAGAAGTGATGCTTCGTTGGGTTGTTGAGGGCATTCTCTGGCAGCAGCCGCTCATACTGGAACCCGAAGAGTCGGTGCATCACCGTCGCTCCAATACGCGGCAGGACATCACTTGAGGTGATTTCGCCCGGGATCGAAATTGGGGCAAGCGATGTTAACCATTGGGGAGCTGGCCGGAATAAGATGTATTTTAACTCGGGCACTGTGTGGCCAGAGAAGACTGTCTGGCCACCCTTCTGGTCTTCGGGCGCGTGTAGCAAGATACACAGGTCTGGGTGTTGGAAGAGAACAGCCACAGATCTGACCTGAAGCCAACTACAAATCGATGCAAGGCTGGACGGATCATGATTCCCACTCACGACGCCACTAACTGGCTCCACGGTAGAAATAGAGGCCATACAGTCCTGGAAGTCTTTCAACATGCAGGAATGTGTGAAGGCTAGCTTTGACTCGTTTTCCAGGACAGAGGTCCAAGTCTGTCCTGGCTTGGGCTGAGGCCCCTTGAACGTGACAGAAATTGTCGTCGAGGTTCCAGGACCGAATTGGACGTCTTTGGTAATCGTGTATGCAGCTTGATGTGCGTTATTTCTGGTGCCAGGCTCCTCTTCGGCCCAGCGAACCCGTCTCGCTGGAGGGTTTGGTGGTATCACAGCAGTTGATATCTCGGGCTCTTCGATCTTTGTCACTCTTAAGGCTGAGGGGGGGTCTGGGAAGAAAAGACTGTCCTCGTCTTCGCCAATATCCATCAAGTCCTCCACCGGGGTAATGGTTGTTTCTTCCACTAGACCCCAGCTGATCGACTTCTTCTTTTTCTTGGGTTTCGTAGGCTCCCGGTCACTTGCGGGCGAGTCTCCCTCTTGTTGAACACTGTCGACATTGTGGGCCACTGAATTTGCCTCCTCCGTTTCAGCGCCATCCGGGTTTGAATCATCAACAGGAGGTTTCTGGGCGGAGCGCCTTTTTTCTCGCGGATTGAGGGAAAAAAGAACAGCTGGCTTCGGCGGTGCCACCATGCCGTCCTTGTCGCGACTTCTTTTTTCGAGTATTCGTGTAAAGCGATGCTTGAGCATCTTCGGTTGCTTTGTTGGGTCTTCAACAACCTCGGCCAGAGTGGTCCGCTGCTTTCTCACTTTCCCGCCTGCAAACACATTCCCAGTGAAGGCGTCGGGTGCCTGGGCTTTGCGTACGGCTGATTCCTTGCCGTTTGTCTCAGAACTAGTGCGTCGAGGCGGGTTTGGGCGGCCGAATTTGCTTAACAGACCGTTTGACGGTCGGGCGACTTGTCGACGTGGGCCATCGGGTCTCCTCAAACTGTCTCCTGAAGCGCGTTGAGGTGTACCCTTTTTTGCTGCCGGGGGTGAAACAGGCTCGGCTTGTTCGGGCGACTTCTCCCGAGCAGGAGCTGCGCGTTTTCGACGAGAATCATTTGCGTCATCCGCGTCATCTTGGTCTGGTTGTGCTGCCGTGACCGTTTGGCCCAGCTCGGGAGGAGGTGAAGGAGGGGATTGATCGTCAGTCTTGATATCGACTTTTTGCTCGGGCGAATTCGGTGTTGATGTATCATCAGGGTCCTCGCCTATTGGCCATTGATTGAGCGCTTCGATGTGCTCCTCAAGGGTGGTCGGGTACACTGTAGGCTCAATACCCCTCTCCAAACGTTTGCGGTTCCGTTCATCGTGCCGAGCGAACTTGGACTTGAACCTCTCTATTGAAGCCTTTCTCCACGCACCAATGTTGCGGTTTGACTTTCGTTCATGGTCGTCTTGCTGCTTGGTCTCCTGCCAGTGAGTGAGAAGGCTCGCGCTGAGATTTTCCTCTGGTTCCCAGGATGCGTCAAATAGCTCATATCCTTCCCATCTGATGAGATAAGATGGCCTGCCACCATCTTCTTCTTTTTCATGTTCCGCGAGAACAGATGAAACGGTCCATTCTTCCTGCGAGTCAATCTCAGTCTCGATGGTTGAGGCGATCGAGGCTGTCTCGATGTCATCAACGCCAGCGTTGCCGGGGGATAGCTCTTCCATGACTTTCTGAGTGGGCTAGGACCATCAAACCATTGGATGTGTGTGGTGGGCGTCGGCAAGGATGGAGAAGACGTTTGCGATGGGCGTGGTCACAGAGAGTGCAGCTCAGTTGCCAACTCGCAGCAGAGTAATGATGAAGAACTTGCAGAGCGAGTGAAGAAGGCAAAGGTTTGGCTAAAGCGGTAAAGAGAAAGGAGGGTGAAGCGATACTAGGTCTATTGAGGTATGTGACTCTCGCCCCGTGCAAACAGCCAACTCCTGTAATGCAATCACTGCGGTGTGCTCGCCGCTCGGATATTGGTACTGTGTGTGGCGATACCGCTGGACTTGTCCTGTGAGCTGTTAGATGCGTTGAATCTGAGAGCGTTTGTTTTCTCACGTCGAGGACCCTTAAATGCCAAGAAATCCGGATTGTTTGGTCGATTTATTTGAGCAATTCAACGACCCTGAGTCCTGGAGGGCGAATGTTCTTCCCAGATCGCGTGTGTTGGCGCGGCAGCAACTAGCCGCGAGAGCACGTGATTTATTTCACTGTCCATTAATGAAAGTGTCTGCAGTCTAAGGTGGCAGCCACCAAATGAAGGTAGTTGCCCCGATGGACGATTTGCATAGCTCGGAATTGATCATCTCGTGCTCAAGGTTACGTAGTGGGTAGTAGAGAGGCGGGAGAAAAGCCATAGACTGGAGACAGGCTCCTTGGTAGCCTTGGTAGAGGCTCTCGGCTCTTGGTTTAGGTTTGGCTCTCGCGAATTTCGTGTCCTACCTGACGCAACCGGCGAGTTTGCGACTGGGTCCAAGCTATTTGCTACATCCAGAAACGGGCAATCAAGGAGTCTTGAGGGGTCCTCCAAATCGTCGCATCATATGCGCCGTCGTTTGCCAGTCCAAATCTTCATTGACGTGGTATTACTTAGCTGCCATCGTTTCGCTTAGCGAGACCACAATGCGACCATGGACGGGAGCTTTAAAAGGCAGCCTGAATACCTACCTAGGTATGTGGGATGTTGACCAGCAACTTCGATGAAGTTGCAGCGTTATCGTAATAAGCCTCCGTCAAGCCCATGTGGCTGGAAATGACGAACGAGACAAGATTCCCCTGGCGTCCCCGACCAACACCACAGCTTGACTAATATCCGCGTGCCTACAAGGCATCATTGATTGTCAGTTGTTAGTGAGGGTCTACTCCTGCAGCCTCCGGATTAGGTAGCCAATTAATGCGCCCATGACTTCAGCACTCGGTCCCCCTTTGTCGTTGCCTGCTCCCTACAGACAGTCTAGCCATGGGCAGGAAACGACTTGGGCGCTGTCTTTTAGGGGCCAGGTTGCATTTTCACTGCATTCCCTGGATAATGGATCCATCCATTCATTGTTGCTAAACTGGAAGCGAACTGGACTGGACTCCATGGCTGCCATTGCCATGGAGCAGCGCGGGTCGCCCGTACTGCAACCTGGTGGTACTTGTGCTACCTGGCCTTACTGGGTGCCACCGCCTGGCATTCACTGGTACCTGGTACGGAGCACTCCCCTACAGCCTTTACGCTGGGCTTTTTACCCCTCGGCACGGGTTAAGGTACAACAACCGCCTATCGCCAGAGCCGCGCATTCTCTCCCTCTCCACATCCCACACCTCAACGACGTCGACTCTCTCCTCTCGCAGCGCCAGCGCACTCGCCTTCATCCTCATCCTTCATCCCTGAATCCTTCCTCGACGCCTTCGCCCGAGCTACAACTTCGCAACCATGGCCAACGACGAGTATGATGTGCGTCCTCTTCCCCTCCCTAGCCTTTTCTGTCCCGCCAGTTGCTGACCCAGTGGGCCCCCTTTGCAGTTCCTCTTCAAAGGTGCCGTCATCTAGCTTCCCATCTCCAAGGCCACGCCTGGCCCGACGACCTCCCGCCGCCCGTTGCTGACATTGTGAACCTGCAGTCGTGTTGATCGGAGACTCTGGAGTCGGAAAGTCCAACCTTCTCAGTCGATTCACCCGAAACGAGTTCAACCTAGACTCCAAGTCGACTATCGGTGTCGAGTTCGCCACTAGGTCCATCCAGGTCGACTCCAAGACGATCAAGGCCCAGATCTGGGATACCGCTGGCCAGGAGCGATACCGCGCCATTACCTCCGCCTACTACCGAGGTGCCGTCGGCGCCCTACTCGTCTACGATATCAGCAAGCACCAGACCTACGAGAACGTCACGCGATGGCTCAAGGAGCTGCGAGATCACGCCGACGCCAATATCGTCATCATGCTGGTTGGAAACAAGAGTGATTTGCGACACCTCAGGGCTGTTCCCACTGAGGAGGCCAAATCCTTTGCCAGTACGAATTCCCCGCCAGCGCCGATTTGTCTCGAGGGAAACTTTGCTGATAGCTGCATTCGCAGGCGAAAACCACTTGTCCTTTATCGAGACTTCTGCTCTCGACGCCAGCAATGTCGAGCTTGCCTTCCAGAACATTTTGACCGGTATGTGACCCCTGCCCTCTACTACCCCTCTACAAATCTCGCCTGGGCCTCGACTAACTGATCACACAGAGATCTACCGCATCGTCTCCAGCAAGGCCCTCGACAGCGGCGACAGCGCTCAGGCCACCATAGGTGCGGGTACCAACATCTCGCTCAGCAAGCCGGCCGACGACGATGCTGCAAAGGGCGGAAAGTGCTGTTAAGTTCTCTGGGGGGACCGTTTCCCAATGGTCATAGGGCTTTGGGGGTTTGGGATACCTGGCGTCTCGTTTGTCCCCGGAAACGCTCGTCGCCGAAGGAGAGACTGGAGGAGACGAGGAATCGTGATACGTCTTTTTTGATATCAGAAGGCGCGGTTACTTCGGCTTTCCTTTGTTCTTATTTTTGTCATGATGGTTGTCTGGGGTTGATGCGTCCAACGATCGCTGCGACATGGTCATCTTAACGTAGCTGAATGAATTCTTTATAATGTTTCCCCTGATCATGTCTGAGCTGAGCTGAGCTGAGCTAGACACACGTCATCACTCCTCAGTTGTTCCAAAGACGCAGGAGGCTCAAGATGTGCTCTAAATGGGTGCCTGTTCGGTAGATGGCGGGGTTGTAAACGTCAGATCATACAATCTTGCAGACAGCCCCAGCATTGACCTCTCTGCCAGCAGTTCTCACGATGTCCAGGCCTTCAATATCTGCCTGTACCACAAAAAAGAATTCCTCGGCCGAGGCCTGCAACTGCATGCCTTCCCTCCTGTACCCGCTCGGCTTGTCTGAGTTCTGAAGCGGTGTCGCGGCTCCACCAAGCCCCCACTTGCGATAAGACCAGCTCCAAGCTTATCGCAGCGGAGAAAATTTTGGAAAACCGCCAGCCCGCCGCGTCGCAAAGATTGGTCCTGCTATTGTATTGCGACAACTGCCTTGACAGGAGATTGAAAACCCCCCACAACTCTTATATATTCACAATGGCAGCCGTCTACAAGTCCATCTCCAAGTCCAGTGCCTCCAAGGCTGAGGCGCCTAGCAATGGCGTCAAGAAGAACAAGCAGAGAGTCTTGATTCTCTCCTCTAGAGGCGTTACCTTTCGGTGAGTTCCACGACTTGGTCAGGGGAGCGCATTTGGCTCACTTTGCAATTCTCACATAGACACCGCCATCTATTGAACGATATTGCGTCGATGCTCCCTCATAGCCGAAAAGATGCCAAGTTTGACTCGAAGACGAAGCTCTACGAGCTGAACGAGCTGGCCGAGATGTACAACTGCAACAACGTCATGTTCTTCGAAGCGAGGAAGGGAAAGGATCTCTACGTGTGGCTCAGCAAGGTTCCCAATGGACCTACAATCAAGTTCCACCTCCAGAACTGTAAGGGACAAGCAGCGCGGGACCCGATAGGAGTACTAACGTTGAATAGTGCACACAATGGAGGAACTTCACTTCACCGGTAACTGCCTGAAGGGCTCGAGACCCATCCTCTCCTTCGACGGCGCCTTCGACAAGCAACCCCACCTACGAGTTATCAAGGAGCTCTTCCTCCACACCTTCGGCGTTCCCCAGGGTGCTCGGAAATCCAAGCCTTTCATCGACCACGTCATGGGCTTCAGCTTTGTCGACGGCAAGATCTGGGTCCGAAACTACCAGATCAACGAGGTCGAGGCTTCGCAGACCAAGGAGGGAGAGGAGGAGGAGGAGGAGGAGGCCGCCAAGTCAAAGTCCCGATCCGGAAACAAGGACACCGACATCAACCTGGTCGAGATTGGTCCCCGATTCGTCCTGACACCCATCGTGATCCAGGAGGGATCCTTTGGTGGACCCATCATCTACGAGAACAAGGAGTTTGTGTCGCCGAACCAGGTGCGAGCCGACCTTCGGCGGTCCAAGGCCTCGCGACACAACTCGCGCGCAGAGAAGCACGTCGAGAGGTTAAACAAGAAGGGCGACCTCGGACTGCGGTCGGTCGGTGGACAGCGGCCGGCCAAGGACGAGCTGGACACCAAGATGCTGTTTGCCTAGACTTTTTGATACCTACGTGTCGATCGATACACTACCTACTGGCTTTCTGGGTCTGTAAACACCGGGACGGGGTGTGGGAGTTTGGGTCATTCTGCGCTGATATTAACCAAAAAGAAGAAGCAAATCAATTCAATATTTCCCATCATTCCCTGAATCACTCACCATTGATGTTCTACTAACCGTTATCTTGTTCTGACGCCATAGGTCGCATCATCATTTAACCCGCCCGGAAAATATTCGGTGATTTGATATCAGAGCGCGACCTGGGGTGTGTGTCATGGCCTCCCGTCTATATCAGTCATCCCCCTTTCCCTTTCAATCTTCCACCTTCAAGCTCTATTGTGCCTTCTACTCGAGCATCTGCGAAGAAGCGCTGCTCATGAAAACAGCCATGGGAATCTTGTCTGTTTTGAAATTGATGCCTGAGTGCATCCCCGCTACCGTGTCAAGCCCCAACGCTGGGGTGGCCGGACAGTAAACCACGATCACAAACGCTTCACGGTGTAGGTATTTACGCCTTGAAGCGACGCGGAGCGCATTGCTCTTTCCCATCATATCAGTTCCTTGTGGTCTCTCCTTTGACCCAAAGAAACGACCCAGACCTTGGTTGTCACGCGTATCCTCGGTGTTGACAAACCACACTCTGTTTGAGATCCAACAACATCAACAAAGGCGTAGGCTTGACGCGACGTCAACCCATCAATTGATTGCTTCACTAATCGTATCAACTAAAAATGCAAATTCCATCCGGTCAGTCGCACATGGCTCTTTGTTGTCGGTATACTCACTCAACTAACAGACTCCGTCTTAGTTGTCATCTTGCAGCTCTAGCAGGATCGGAAGCAGATTGTTGTACAAAAGAGAGCCTTCTGGCAAGAATCTTTTGTCCCTGGATACTCAACTACATTTAAATACCCTTCGATATCACATACGAGTATTGAGCCCCCAGCTCTTTGCCCATCATCCAACTCACCCCATTCCCCAACCATCAACTCTCACGAAATCACTATCATGGCTACCAACATGGCCAGCACACCTAATACGCCGTACCTAACTGGGCTTCCCAACGAGATCGTCCTCGAGATCTACCATCAACTGAACCTGGATGGAGTTTTCAATCTCGCCGCTACTCACAGGACTTTCTATGAGCTCTTCAATAGGAGAAAGGCCTCCATTCTACTTCCTGTCTTGGTCCGGGACTTTAGTCCGTTTGATGAACTCTTGCAAGTTTATACTGCTTCAGCCGATGACCTTGATTCTCTCGGGGGGCCGTATGCTTCTCGAAGAGTAGTGTTCAAACGTTTCATTGGAGACACGGGGACCGTCCTAGCTCCGCGAACAGAGTACCGGCCTACTCCATCAGTGGCTTCCAGCAATGGGTTCACCGCGGTCAGCAAGACTGGAAAGCCCACTCTTCCCCACACTCACGCCATGAAGACGGTTGTCTTGACTGAGCAAGACCTGAAGCCTCTTCTCGGCTACTGCCAACTGGTGTCCAAGTGGCAGACCCGGTTTCCTCAGATGAGGTGGTATCACGAGCCCGAAAACTGCCGATACCTCCGCCAACACGAGGCTGAGCGGTTCCGCAGAGCCATGTATCGGTGGTGGCTTTACGGATTCTACTTTCACGGCGACTTCCCTCGTCCGCGTCTTGGTCTCCCTGAGCCTTGTGTGGACGACCCACGGCTGAGCCAGCTCCGACGATACTCAATGAGTGAGCTAGTGGAGTTGATGGACCTGGTTGAGACCATGAAGGATGTGGTTCTTCATTATCTCTGCCCCCGCCTGGACCCCAACCAGGAACATGTGAGTACCTGTCCGAGACTGCTACCATATTGACTTCTAATGCCCACTCAGGAAACTTGCGAGTCGTACCTGAATGACGTTGCTGATCGACCCGAGTCCCTTTCGAGAGGTTGGCGAGACCAGAGTCGATGGGGCCGTATCGTCAAGACATACTGCAAGCTCGGTCCCAAAGAGCTGATGCATTTGTTTGACAATATCTACAGCTTTCCTCGCAAGCGTCTGATTGTCGAGGCCCGCCTTCTTCAGCCTAACCTCACTTTCGACCAAGAATCTATTTCAGTCGCCATTCAATGCGTCCTGGACGAACGTGACTGGTCGCTGAATATGCCAAGTCTACCCCAGGATGGCTCGGGAGGTGTCATTGACTGGGATGATGAACGCGATGCTGAGCGGGTCAAGTTTGGAAGTGATGCCAGTCCTGATGGATCACTACCAGGGGGTGCTCGGCTGCTTCGGTCTTTCTCACATTACTCGCCCCGAGGAGATGATGGGTCTTGTTTGGAGGATATACCGCGGCAGTCTTGGATCGAAGGACGATACATGATGTCGTTTGCATGAGTTTTGGCCCATGTAGCGGATAGATTGTGGTTGGTGTTTACCTTAGATGTTGGGTGTAAGGAGGCTTGGACGGTTAGACTAGACGATGGCATATCCTGTATGGCGCGTCAATATTATCAGGGAAGCATGTTCTGGTCGATTATTTCTGTTAGTGCTCGCACTCATCTTGTGATATTACTCGATGCGGTATTCTTCCGTTTGGGGTTTGCTCAGGAGAAGCGCGTCTGACTGCTGCGAACTGGCCCTACGAGCTTTCATTCAACCAAGCTTCAACGTGCGAATAATCGCGAGATTTCTCAAGGAAGGATCAATACTGGGCTTGATCAAATCACAGGGACACTCTACATATACAAGATACAACCTTTGTGGTTCTGCTTGAACACAACCAGCCAAGGTATCAGAGATAGCACACCCCCCGCCCACTGGCACGTCTAGGTGGCCATTCAGTGGCCCGTAGCGCCTGAGCCCAGCGCGCGCGCCAAAATTCACCTCCACCGCCCAAGCCTCACCTTCCGTCCCTTCATTTCAGAGCTTAATGATCCATACCAACCAAGCCATCACCACGACGCGCGCTCAAATCACTTCACCACACGACCTCGACCTCGCCCTCGCTGTATCCATTCAGCGTTGGCTTCTTCTTATTTTTGTTAAACTGATATATATGCTGCTGTCTTTCTGAGCCCTCCCAGATAGCCGCGGCACCCCCGAGATCGCGCCATCTCGTCGCATCTTCGAAGCTCTTGCAGGGGTAAGTGATATGGCTCTCTTTCTATGTTCCTATTCCATAGCTCGCCTTCTTGGTCTTGTTGGAGACCTTACTCATGGGACACCTACCTATTATTCTTGCATGCGCTGCAGCAAGTGGCTTGTGCGCCCTGGCACAAAGACAAGCTGGTGTGAGAGAATCGACTGCTCATGGAAAGGGAGACGTCTAGTTGGCATTCTCATTACCATTCCCCGTCATCACTCTTGTCGAATCCAATGGGTGGCGGGAAGACTTCTTGCTTATTGTTCACCTTTCTAACTGCAACATAGTCAAGTTTGCCAACTGGTGTTTGCGACTGAGACCAGCCCCGGATTTGCTCAGACACTGTCTCGACCTCCTTTACGGCTCCTGGGGTCGCCAGGCCCTCAGTGAGGGAATCATTTGCTGTTAGAAATGGATTCAAGGGCTATGGATGCTGTCGACCTACCCATGAAGGACGCTGATGCGCCCAATGGGCTCAAGGCAGACAACAGCATCGACGACGACGACACTGCGTCTGAGGATGCCAACTCTAGTGAGGAGGACCCCGAGCCTCAAGACCTTGCACTTGAGCAGGTGCGGCGGCGAGGTCTACTTCCTACAGGCTGCTGCTATGACGACAGGATGAAACTTCACATGAACGCAGACTTCAGTCCAAATACCCATCATCCAGAAGACCCCCGCAGAATCCACGAGATCTTCAAGGCGTTTAAGAAAGCGGGCCTGGTCTATACCGGCTCCGAGGCAGACCTTCCAAGGATCATAAGAGAATGTCCTACACGATACATGTGGCGGATATCTGCCCGTTCGGCGACAAAAGATGAGATCTGTCTCGCCCACTCAGCCGACCATTTCAGCTGGGTTGAGAATCTAGACAAGATTAGTACTGCGGAACTTCGAGAGTTGACTAGGAGATACGATCAAGGACGCGAATCCCTTTATGTCGGCAGCATGTCGTATCCTGCAGCACTCCTCTCCGCTGGAGGTGCTATCGAAACCTGCAAGAACGTCGTCACGGGAGTGGTGAAGAACGCGTTCGCCGTGATTCGACCGCCGGGGCACCACGCCGAGTTTGATGCGCCCATGGGCTTCTGCTTCTTCAACAATGTCCCAGTGGCTGTCAGAGTATGCCAGCAAGATTATCCCGATCAATGTCGCAAGGTCCTGATCCTGGACTGGGATGTCCACCACGGCAATGGAGTACAAAACATCTTTTATCAGGACCCCAACGTTCTCTACATTTCCCTTCACGTGTACGCCAATGGAACATTCTACCCCGGAAAGCCACCGAATCCTATAACGCCGGACGGAGGCATCGAGAACTGTGGCAGCGGTCCTGGACTTGGCAAGAACATCAACATCGGTTGGCATGACCAGGGCATGGGAGATGGCGAATACATGGCAGCGTTCCAGAAGATCATCATGCCCATTGCCAAGGAGTTCAACCCCGACTTGGTGGTCATCTCTGCCGGCTTTGATGCTGCGGATGGCGATGAGCTGGGAGGCTGCTTTGTTTCACCAGGCTGCTATGCCCACATGACACATATGCTCATGTCTCTGGCCGGTGGAAAGGTCTCAGTTTGTCTCGAGGGTGGTTATAACCTGAAAGCTATTTCTAAATCAGCTGTCGCCGTCGCTCAGACACTCATGGGCGAGCCGCCACCCCAGATGGAACTCCCCAAGATCAACAAGGAAGCCGCACGTATACTGGCCAAGGTTCAAGCACACCAGGCCCCGTACTGGGAATGCATGCGGCCTGGCATTGTCGACGTGCCAGAGGTTCAGTCGCTCAATGCTAACCGCCTCCATGACGTTATTAGGAACGCTCAAAGACAAGTCCTGCAAACCAAGCACAACATGGTACCTCTCTACATCCAGCGCGAACAGCTATACAAGTCGTATGAGAACCAAGTGCTTGTGACTCCGAGTCTGCATGAAGCGAATAAGATCCTGATTATTATTCACGATCCGTAAGTTGCAACCTCTCGACTGTGGGCACTATTCAGATTATTGACACTCTTCAGTCCTCAACTCCTAGCTCAACCGGACGTCATTGATACATCTCTCGACCCGCATAATGCTTGGGTTGTGAGTAGATCAAGAGCCGCAACCTTGGATATCAAGCTGACTGCTGCAGGTGGACGGTGTGACCGAATACATTGATTGGGCTATTGGCCAGAAGTTTGGTGTCATGGATATCAACGTTCCTGCGTATATCACCCATGAAGAGGTACGTGTTTCCTTTTGCTGCTACTGCGCTGTTCTAACTCTAGGATCAGGACTCGGATGCATATATCCCAGGCTTCAAAGAAAAGGCCCTCCAGGAACAGATACAGTCTCTAGTCTGCTACTTATGGGACAATTATCTGCAACTATACGACGCAGAAAACATCTTCATCATGGGCGTCGGAAACGCCTATCTGGGAGTCAAGGTTCTTCTCGTAAACAGAGGTTAGCTGTCCGATGTGCTTGCTATTCTGAATGGCGCTAATGTATTAGTGATAGACTGCAAGGCAAGGATTTCCGGAGTGGTGAACTTTGTCAACGGGACACTCCGGCCAGTCAAGTCAGATATCGACACAGATCTCTCATCTTGGTACAAGGATAACTCGCGTGTCTACATCGCTGGCGACCATGCGTGCTGGTCCGATCCTGACCTGACTCGAAAGGTTCACAAGCGCCGCTTCGGAACGGTTGTGCGAAGCCCCAAGTTCGGCCTCAACAAGATGATGCAGGCCCACGCTGATGAGGCACGCGCGTGGATCCTGGAGAGAGTCGTTGAGTCATCGGACGCGGACATGACAGATGATGAGAAGCAATAATGACTGTTAAGGACGTATGTGGAGGAGCGTTGTGCTGTCCTGGGAGGACTATTATCAGAAGGGCAACATATTACTTGCTGTCTCTGTTTGCTTGGGAGGATCTTTTGCATGGTATACAACTCCTGGCTGCGCGATTGTACCAACAAATTCCCTGGTCTTTTTAATTACAAAACCTGTTCGAAACCTATCTTCTTGCAAAACATAGGTAGCTTTCATTACCGTGAGAAGTTGGGGAGGTAGTTCGGTGTAAGTTGGGCGTATAGTGCGATTTGGCGTTATCTGACTATTCACACTGTCCTTATCGCTTATCCGGGAAATCTCCGTACCATCATTTGGATAGCACCTACCATCTTGCGAAAGACAAGCACGCGTGCTTGCGCTCTCCTGAACGCATCAACAACTCTACTTCTCTTGTTCACGAGAAAAGCACCTGCCGCGAGTTTCGCGGCGACGAGACAGAAGCTATGGACCGTGATCGAGGTCGAAGGTAAGTGATTCAACGCTGTTTTTCTTCCTTTCATCCCCCAAGCATCATTCGCGCCACCATCATCCAGCATCCATCATCTACAACATAACATCCCCGCTCGGACTCGACGCTCGCTGTTCTCTCTTCCGGATCGATCGCGCTAGTCTTAAGACCCGAGATAATTCATTTTGGCCGTTGGACATCTGAACTTTGCTGGAAACCGACCCTCTCCTCGTCTGCGACCGAACCTTTCACGATGCCTACGGCCGACCAGTCACCTGGCTTGACCAGGTCTCTATTCAACGACATTTTTGGGAGGTTCTCGCTTGAGGATATCATTCGAATCGACGGCCCACGTCCGCCCTGTCAAGTCGTCAGACCAGAGGAGATGAAGCTATACTACGTTGGCCGAATGGCTCGCCCCATGCGTACCGTTTGGCGACCTGATGGGTCATATGTGTTGCCGTATCTCGACGTCACAATTTACTTCGTAATGCGCTCGAGGTAGCTCTTCGAGGTGCTTTGGTTCAGCGAAGTGATTGTCGACAGGAGATACCATTCTCAGACAAGGGCTACAGGCCTCCTCGCCCCATGGGTACAGCCAGGCTTTGACGACATGAGTAGGCCATTGTTAGTAGCCGTGGACGGGGGGTCATATCCATCAGCAGAGCAATACGGACAACCTACGTCGTCGAGGCCCTTATTCTGTCCTCGGGATCGACTGTTGCACCCTGACAACTAGATCGATTTTTTCGACATATCAACTACAACACAGCGAATAGTTCTGCTTCTTTACCGACATTCCTTTTCTGGCCCGCCGTCACCTTCCACCAGCGCGTTTTCTCGTTTATAAAATGTTCACCGTCATTGCACAGTTACTAACTATACCAAGGTACGATGATGGGGAAGTCGTTAGGTATGGCGCGGGAGAGTCGTGGAGGCCTACTCCTCGGGACCGGTCACCTCGACGGGCCAGAAGCCCGATTAGGGAACGGGCAAGGAGTCCACGACCTAGAAGTCCGCGTCCCCGAAGTCCAATTCCTTCAGGATCCGATAGCTACGTTCCGGGGAGATATCCACCACGCCGTAGGTCGAGAAGTGGAGGGGATCGGTACCGGCGAGAGCGGTCAAGAGAGCGCGAGAGTCCGCGCAGAAGAGAGCGCAGTAGATCTCCAATGAGACGACCATCATCTCGACGTAGTATGTCGCGGAGAGGGTCGCCTTTGCGGGGTGACAGATATGAACGCCCAAGATCTCCAGTCAGAGACTGGGAGCGAGATCGTGAACGAGACCGGGATCGTGATAGGATCCGAGATAGAGACTGGGATCGTGATCGAATGCGCGATAGGGATCGCGATTTCGAGCGCCGTGATGAGAGGTGAGCATCTTCGAGTCTTCATGATGAGGTATCACTAACTGACCATAGACGACGGTCTAGGTCCCCTTTTGGTGTTCGTCGAGACAGAACTCCTCCTGCAAGGTCGCCTCCTCCAGGTCCTCGCGGTGGCTCCTACAGACCCCGTTCTCGGTCTCTCAGCCGACGTGGAGGTGACCGATATCAATCATATAGGCGTGTCAGTCCACCTAGAGAATCTGGAATCTCGTCAGCAATCACTTCTCAGTCAGCATCTGGACGATCATCGCCTCGTCCAAGCCCAGGCCCAGGCCCAGTGAGAGCGAGATCACCACTTCAATCTCGAGAGGAGTCTCCTCATCATGCTGCTGCTCCCGGGGCTCCCCCTATGAGAGACGTTCCTAGACCTGCGCCGTATGAGCCAGTTGTATCTGCCCCCTCTAGATCACCACCACGAGGTCCCGCTGCGTTGAGAGCACCTCCAACTGGCCCTGCAGCGAACAGAAATTTCACAGCACCGGTGTCGTCGCCAGCCCAACCTCCTCCTGTGCGAACGCAGACACCAACAGCGCCTCCCCTTCGCTCCGGCACAACAAGCCCGACGATCCCGCCAGCAGGTCCACGAGGTTATGTACCTCCGGCCAGAGGCGGCTTTCCTCCGCGTGGTGGACGAGGCGGGTGGAATCAGACACCAGCGCGACACATGCCTGGACCCTCTCCCACACCTTCAACACCAAACGGCCCATCTACGATCCCTACTGGCCCACGGGCTACCCCTTCAAATGCACCGTCAACCTCTACCCCAGTTCAACCGCGACCATTCAACCCCCCGACTGGACCATCAGCTCAACATGCCGGTGGTGCTCGGCAAACCCTGGCGCAATCTATGCTGGCAACGTTGCCCCCGATCATCCCAGGCGGCAAACTAGATCCTTCCATGACTCCCCTCGTGTTGGGCGTGACTCGGGAACTCGAACCACACTACCGCAAACTCAAGGACGAGGAGGAGAAGCTGCGAGATGAGCTACAGGCCAAACAGGAGCGACTGCGTAAGAGCTTGTACACCTGGAACCGGCTTGAGCGTGACTCGAGAGCGTGGGAGGTACGCAGCGACCTGAGTGAGAAGAGCATGAAGAATATGGCTGGTGAGGGCATGGGCGGCGCAGCATTCTAGAACAGGGAGCCGGCAGTATTTCTGTTTCGCAAGCTTTGGCGCAGGAGGTTAGGCAGTGTTCAGTTTTCGCACCTTGTACGGGTTCAGTTCTTGAAAAGGGGGTCAGTCAGCATCTGGTTCAGGTTCAGGACTGGAGAGGGGCGTTTTTTATCTGTACTTTTAATCCCAGCCAGCCTCTGGAGTGTGAGCAGCAGAACGCGGGTGGGCGTTGGTGACTCGACAAGGCTTGTATGAGGAAACTGTAGATAGATGTAATGACGACGTGTATTGTCAACAAAATCGCTGCTTAGGGTAGCTTCGTATCTGTGACAAATGCTATGCTCTAAATGTCCATGTATAGGTCGGTATGCAGGTATCCATTCCTTATAGTAACCCAGATGTGCCAGGTGTTGTACAACATGGGCGTCCGTTAGTACCTATGATGGCTTTCCTGGAACTCGCATTTCGATAAGGAGGCGGGATTTTTAAATCAGAAATTAATATTCAGAAGTACATTGTACTCATTCACGTTTGAGTCTGACATTCATTGTGAAGCATGGCAAGGCACACAGCAACTGCTTAATCGTGGGGCATTCGTTGTCCAGAAGTCGACGTCATCCCCACACAGTTCCGATATCGAAGCGCTACGAGCGAAACACAACACGGGCAGAACCAACAAGTTTGAATTTTCCCGGCTTCCCACGGGAGATTTAATTGTTGCGCTTTCAGTCAGCGGTCAAGTAGCTTGTGAGAATATACACTATTAGACATGAGCGCAGTAAGCTCGTCAAGTTGGGCAGGCAAATGTCCCCTGCTTCAATTCACCCGCACCCCCTCAAAGGGGACCTTTTTTGGTCATAGTTTGAGCAGCAAGTTGATGCTGCTAAAGTCATATTCTGGATGGAGACTGGGCCAAAAAAAAATCCATCTTGCTTCGTTCTAGGGTATATGCTCATTGTCAAAACACCAGATTGTGTGTGTATTAGTGATATCCATGTTGGGTTGCGTCGAGTTGAGCTAAGACTCGGAGCGTCGGGCGGCTAACGCCAGACAAAGACAGGGTCGTCGTCATCTTCTTGATCACCATCCCACTCATCATCTGACTCGGCACGGTCTTCGTCCATGAAGTCTTCCATGCCGTACTGCATTTCAGTAGGCTTCTGATTGTCAAAGACAATGGAGACGCTGGTACAGAGTCCCTGAATAACTAGGGTCTTAGGGGGTAGAGGCTCTTTAGAGTCTGCCCGTTCGTCTTCATTCTCAGTCTGGCTTGATACAGGACTGCCTTCCGCGCCTTGTTCTTCTTCCGAGTCTGACTCGAACTCATTCTCGTCAGTTTCGGGCTCGGCGTACGTTGGTCTGCCGTGAAGACTACGGAGACCCTTCGAGTTGCTACTATGTCTCGAGTCAGAATCCGAAGCTTGCGCGGCAAGTCGAGTGCTCCGGCGAGACGGTCCATCAGACAGTCTTTTCGGCTTGGTCTTCTTCTCAACTACTTCTTCCTTCTCCTCTTCTGTTTGGCGTAGCGAGTAGTGTTTCTTTGGCGGCTCGAAGCGGCGGAGGAAGACCTTATCCAGTTTCCGCCGCCACTCGTGGCGCATGGTAGCACGGGCCTTCCAGGGTATGTTGAGCATCGTCTTGACGGCGACATGTCTGAGATTCGGCAACGAACCCGCGCTGTCGATGAGAGACTGGAGAAACATTTCTGCTGTTTCCACACTCCAGTGTCGAATGTGCTCAAAGTCAATCACGCGGAGGCTCGATGGCCATTGTGGTATTTGGTGTGGCAGTAGAGCCTGATCATACAGGGGATCGGCGTCGTTGTTGACGAGGGACAGGGAGTCATGGTGGCGGAAGTACGACAGGTTCATGTAGAGCTCTTCCAGGTGAGGACACGCATCGGCCAAGGTGGTCAAAAACGCCAAGTCCAAGGACTGGTTATGCGACAAGTTCAGGCTGCGAAGATGCCTGCCGTGGCTGTGAAGAAATGACGCAAACTCCTCAGACTTGACCTCCCAGCAATTGATCAGTCCCAGATGAACCAGATCTTTCGGCAGGAGTGGGAGTAGTCGTTCATTCATGACAGTCGACGATTCAAACACCAGGTGGCTGAGTGATTTCAATTGCGAGATGGCCTCTGCAATCGAGTCAATCATAGCTCCATCTTCGTTGTACAATTCGAGCTCCCGTTCCTCGTCCCCTGGCTTAGGCCGTGGTTTATAAAGCGACGGAACTTGAAAGTTAGTGAAGCTTAGCTTGGTGAGATGGGCGAACGAAGGTTCTTGGTGGACAAGACTGATGTCTTTGGCTGTCGTGACAGGTCCTCCCAAAAGACTTCCGCTCCACTCCCAGCTCTTCAGAACGGTATAGAACGACTTCTCCTCGGCATGAACCGGATCGACTTGGTCGGAACTTGGTCTGAAGGAGTGTAAGATTTCAGGCGAGTATTGCCATCTCACAGTTCGATCAAGCTCTCTGTATGGCGGCTGATCAGACTGAGTGAAAAGGATGACTTCTGCTAGGCGTGGCAACACATGAATCATCTGAGGGAGTAGTGCTTGAGGCACAACTTGGACATCTACATAGAGGGACTCGACTTTGGCGCGATAGTTGAACCGAGTACCAGAAGGCGGAAGCTCAAGCAAGGCAGCAAAACGACGGGCCTTTCCGCTGGTGAGAAGCGGCGGACAACGGTAGATAGCTGTCAGGGCAGCTTCCGAGAAGGCCTTGCAAGTCGTGGCAGTACTTATCAGCCAGTTGACATCAAGGGTGTCATGGCCGCCTGAGACAGCGGCCCAGTAGAAGATGTCGACCCAGGCGCCGTAGGGTATTTGGGGATCCCTCCAATTGGGTATGACGCCCTGGGGGATTTGTTCTGGTTCAAGTGACGTGCGTCGCTTCTTTGAAGACCGTACCTTCTTATGGAGTGGCTTCGGTCGTTTCTTTGTTTGTCGGCGTGCATTCGACCTCGTCTCAGAGCGTGCGGGGCCAGGCTCAACCTGAGCCTGGCCCATTGCTGCCTGTCGAGCACTGCGACGACTGCTAATCCTCGCGGATACATTCCCTGTAGAACGACTCTTGTTTCGTCGTGATCGTGTTTGAAAGTGTGATTCGTCACCTGAGTCCTCATCGCTTTCCACCTCTGGCTCCGAGGGCTGATCGAGACTGTCATTTGAAGAGTTCGAGTTGCCATCATCAGAGGAAGTATCCCTGGGGTATACTACCGCCTTTCGCGATCGTGTTGAACGAGTAGGTGGCGCAGAAACATGTGCGCGGGATGTTCGGGAAGGGTTGCGACGGGTGGAGGGTTCGGTGACATCCTGACGATCGGCGGCTCGTGTGCGGACCATGTTGGCGGTGTCTGTAAAAGAAAACGTGTTAGTTATATGGCGTAGACGTTAAATATCTGTATTGATAAGACTGTATAGCTAGAGCTGTTGTGGATTACATGGTATGGGTCGGCGCAAGATGGGATTGTTCACACCTGTGATGTCTTGCGATCTTGGTCGCCCCTCAGGTGATTACCAACGACCCAGCGGTGAGCAATGGCGGACCGAAAGCGCGCAAAAAAGGTCAATAATGAGTGTCTTCCATCTGTCTATGAATGACAAAAATGGCTTCTGTTGTGAACTGGGAGGGTAGTTGGCAATAAACAAGTCCCAGTGAGGTCAACAATGTAGTTGTAAGAGAGATGGAGGGGCAAGATGGGACTCGGTGCCTGGAAAGACACTCAGCCTTGCCTTAGTGCGTTGGGGGGCGTGGGGCTCTGGTGGAGGGTGGGGCAGATATCAGCCAATCATAGAACGCGAATAATCAGGGCAGGCTCGACTGACGAGGCTGTGAGTAAGAGACATGGCCAACATGCGGTGACAAAGGAGATTTGTGTGAATAAACAAGATTGAGTCAAATTAAATAGATGAATGTTTGCGTGGTTTTCCCATGTCGAAAATTGAATGTTTTCATTTTTCATGCCACTGCTTTGACCACGGAAACACTCGGTCATGTATGCTGGAGATTGCCGTGATATGATTTCCAGCCCTGAAATTAGAATTTCTTCGCCCGGATACCAAACAAACAACGTAGCAAACCGCCTTTGATTTTCTCTCCCCACGTAGAAATCAATCCCTTAAATCTCCAGCTCATCATTGATAGAGCCTACCTGCAGGAGCCGGACAAAGAGAAGACTCCCAAGTTTGATCCATGATGACACCAACGATCCCATGATGGATCGAGACCGCGCAAAGTGCATAGAATGGCCAACTAAGCCCATGAATCTGTCTAAGGGGGCACCCCGTTGGCATGCATTGGAGGGTTCTTGACCACTTTTCCCTTGGAGATGGCGTATTGATTCGCTGAGAGCGGCGTGTGGAGCTGCTCGGGTTTTGCTCCCGCTGGAACAGGTAAGGAAAGTGGTCCCGGCGGTCGCCTGCGCGAGCCGTGAATGGTTCATTTGCCCGTGGCTTCCCAGGATTAAGTGGCTCTTGCGCTAGACCTCATTGGGAGTCGCGATAGAATCTCCCTGTCCCTTCACCTGCCACTGGCACGCGTCTTTCGCCTGTTGCCGCCGCCGCGCTCCCCCAGCCAAGCATCAACGCCGACTTATATGACGGCGTCTTGAAGTCCTCGTTGTCGCTTCTGACTTCTTGCATTCGATGCGACACGCCTGTCAGCCTGTAGATGAGCCATATTTCCGCTCATACTCGGGCACAGTGAGGACAGCGACGCAGCCTGTGGCGGCAGCGCAGCGGCAGTGACGGGGGGTCCTACTCTTCTCACCACACGCGACCGGGCTCGCATCTCCTCCTTATTATTTACATCCACAGAGTCACGACCACGCTCGACAACATCGCCATATCTCACCGGCAAACGCTGCACCTCATTCAGGCAGCTCGCATCATTTATTTCTCTTTCTGGCATCCCCACGCGCTTCGCTCTCGTGGTTTGTGGCGTCGCCTGTTTGCCCGCGCCTGCTTCCTTCCGTTGTCTCTTTTCCTTCCATTGACCTTCCTTTCTCGCACTCTTTCTCTACCGTCATTTTTCTGGCCTACCTAAGCCAACACAACACAATTATTTGGCTTGCATGACGACAACAGGCGATAAAAACAATGAGAGCCAACGCATTGTGCCTTTGAGAAATCCTCTGCAACCGCGACAACAGCAATCATCTCAGCTGCAATCATCACCGCCGCATCGCTCTCACTCAGGCTCCCAGCAGCACAGGCCAGCGCTCCTCTCATTCATCTCGTCATTTTTCTCCTCCCATGATCTTTCTCCCTCCGCCATGAACCTGAAAAGGCGCAATCAAAGGACGGGGCCCTTTCTTCAACAGAACTGGATCAACGGAGTCGGAGTAGCACCCTTGCGGAATTCAGTCATGGGTGTGAATCTTTCCACCCCAAAGCACCAGTCGGGTCAAGATGATGGCGCCCCTCCGCAGAAGCGCCTTCGCCTGTCTTCTCCGGACCCTCTCGAAAATGACCGGTACCCTGTCTCGCATGAGACACCAGAGTCCCTCTCCGCTCTACGCGTCGAAGTCCTTAAAGTTCTTCACAAGGACTCTAAAAAAGTCCGACCCCTCCAGACTACTGTTGAGCCCCGCGATATTGTCACCATCAAGGGCAGATGTCGCATCACCGTTTCCGACGTGAGCGAGGGCTTCCCTAACATTTTGTACCGCTGCTGCAAGAACTGCGACGTCATCGCCTACAAGAATCCCGTTGGCCCTCATCGCGTCGCCCGGGTCAGCTTGCCCCAGCCCTTCCTCGTACCTGAAGAGAGCATCCGAGTCAACAGACATGATGATGTGTCCAATGACTTTGCTCAGTCGTACAGGTTGGACGTTGAACTGGAATCCATCAATGATGGCACTTGGCCTCCCCTCGATTCTCATGACTTCGGCTTCCCTCTGGGTGAGCAGAGCCAACTTTCCGACTCCGCCAAGAACCGTTGGATTTTCCACAGCCAGATTGGGGGAGTTTTTGGCAGAAGCAAGACCCCCGTGCGCCTCACAACCGGCTATCACCCCGCCCGCCATTACCGTCCGACAGACTATGTCATGGACGTGGATCTGCGATGGACGGCAGGTTTCCGGCCGATAGCCAAGGGTTCCAAGCCCTGCATCACCGCAATTGATCCAGATACCGAGCCCTACACTACTGGTCAACTTGAGCCTATTCCCGATGACCAAATCAACGGCGCCGGTGTGTTGAATGTTGTCAATGGCATCAATGGCACCACTCCCACCAACGGTGTGAATGGCCTCAATGGTCTAAATGGCGTGAATGGCATCAATGGCGAAAGTGGTGTGAACGGCGTTCACGCTCACGATGATGTTAACGGTACCAATGGCATCAACGGCCATGCTCATGAGGACTCCTCGCATGAGCCGGACGATGACGTGGATGGTGAACACACCCCCAACCGCGCCCTGAGAACACGAGGGGTTAAGCAGCAGTACAACCTCAAAATTCTCAGCGATAAAGCGCAAGGGAAAGAGCGAAAGCCGCGGGCAAGAGCTGCCCAAGCGGCGCCGGCGGAAGGTCGCGTCACCTACTTCTTGCCGATTGATCAGCCTGTGTGCTTGGATTACTGGCGATGCGTTTCCTGTGGCACATTCCACGACTCGCTGCCTCAGCTACAACTTCACCTGCAGACTTGCCATTTGGAGTACGAATATGCGCTCGACATGACAAGTCAAGGTCCGCATTTCCGAGTCACTCATCGCAACGAGTCTGTCCCTTCGCCTACGAGAACATACCAGCTAGGAAAGCCGGTAAAGCCCTGGCATTTAGAGACCTTTGTGTCAGGCGATCATTCTTGGGTGAATTCGCGTCTTGGCCCAGACAACAACGAAGAACCGGCAAAGTCTCCGTCAAAGCAGGCGACAGCAAGACAGCTCTTTGACTCGAAACCTTCACTACCGCCGCAGCCAACGCTGCCACCAGCGCCTCGACCCAAGAAGAGAAAGATCACCATCCCCGAGACTAATTATCCCCTCTTCGATCCCGTGAGCAAGGCGCGTCTTGTAGTGGGCGAGGATCTGCCGAAGCCTGCGATTGACAACTCATGGCTGATCCAGAAGCATCGAGAGGACATTGGAGAATTTTCGGATGTTACATCCGAAGAGAAAGAATACATTCGAAACTGGGACTCGTTCATTCTCCAGGAAAATGTCACTTCTGGAGCGTTCTTTCCACGCGCCTGGCTTAAATTTGTCAAGGAGCACGCCTCTTGGCTCGTGGCAGCCAACCCTCGGATGGTGGAGTTTGGCAAGCACATGGGTGTTTTGATGGCTCGGGATGTCCTCGATGACAAGATAATCGACCAAGCCATGGAGGTTTTTGATGAAGCGAGGGCCCAGTTGAAGGCCAAGGCGAAGGAGCAAGCGAATGGCACCGAGGACGCTCAGCATGCAGATGCAACGCTGAAGCAGTCACCTCGGGCTTCTCAGATCATGAAAGGTGCAAACGGTTGTACAGTGTGTCAGCTGCCAGTTCTCGGGCCTAGCCTACTTATCTGCTCGAACAAGGTAATGCAAGCGATTGCCAATATGTCGAACTGTGCTAACATGCTCTTGCAGAACTGCTCAAGCCGCCTTTACCACGCTGGGTGCATTCAAAAGACTGCCACCATCAGCCCAGCGGCTCGGGCCAAATGGCTTTGTAATGAATGTAGCAAGTCGGGAGGATCCTCGTAGGGTGAGGCGTCCTCAGTATTGCTGAGCGCACCGGAACCCGCTACCACCAATGAAAGCACTACTCAGGATACCATGATTGTATCGCGAGGTGCGGAAGCTGCGGGATCCTTCGTGGAGTGTCATGCATCGAGGAAGAGGCCCAAGAAGGCGGCTGCCGCCAGCCCAGATGATGAAAGGTCTAGTCCAGATCAACATCCCGCAAAACGCCGTAGAGGGAGACCACAGAAGATTAAGCGTGAGCTGAGGAGTTGAGGCAGGCAGGGACTCTTGCCAGCGGATAGAGGAGCGTCAGAGTCTGGCGCAGGGGCGAGATATATGGAAACATGGGGGAAAATACAAGCGGAGAGGGACGACATGCAAGTTTTATACGTGTTTGGGGCGCTTATTGGGAATGCAATGGACATTACATTGGCCAAGGGCTGCTAGGAGTTGGCTGATGGAGAGAGCTGGATCGTCTGATGTGGGGTTCCTCGTGAAAGCCACCTAACTCGCGAGGAGGCCTTGAGGGCGGATCGTGCGTTCTACACTAAATAGTTTATAGTTATTTCTGTTGTTTGCCTGTGTCTCTATGCGTGACTGCAATTGTAAAAGCCAGTTCTCTCGGCTGTAAAAGATGTGGAGAAAAGGAACTTGATGCCTGTCTGACCATACCAGGAAGAGCCTGCATGAGCGGAACTCGAACAGCTGATGTGTTGTAGACTTGGAAGAGCGGGAAGACGAGCGGGAAGACGAGTCTGAACAAGTAATATACCTTTCGAAGAACCTATTGGTCGATATATGGCACGTTCTAGGCACCCCATCAACCTGCTCTCTCAAACCAAGCCCGAGGCACCCCAACCTGGGTTTTGACCTCAGCTTCTCCCAACCAAGACATGGAGGGACGATCTCTTACACATGTCTTTGCTTTTACTGAGCAGTAACAGTACATGGTGAAGCAGTCCAGCTCTTGGGGCTAAGATGACGGCAGCATATTTTCAAACTAGCTCCTGAAGAAGGGGCACAAACTGCCAACCATTGACTCGCAAAACGGGGCGTCAAATATTGTCTGAGAACCTAATCCATGCTCAGTGGATTGAATATATGAAGCCAGACTCTTATCAACACCTGTTGGACGTTCTCTTCAGGAATCAGTGAGTTAGGAAGGCTGTACTCTGTGGGTGTGATGCCTTTGGATGCTCTAGCCGTCCTTTTCAATAACTCATCCAAGAGTCTTGCTTTTGTTCAATCTGGAATTAAAAAGAAGGGCTTACAAGAAAGCACTACCACAATAATCACAGTCCGATCTTCGTATTTGAAAGGCAGTTTGACATTGGATGTTGCCAGAACAACACTGTGGGCTTTGGTTTTGACAGTGATTCATCGTCCCCCTCG
This sequence comes from Fusarium duplospermum, assembly GCA_003946985.1. Classification (NCBI taxonomy): domain Eukaryota; kingdom Fungi; phylum Ascomycota; class Sordariomycetes; order Hypocreales; family Nectriaceae; genus Fusarium; species Fusarium duplospermum. The sequence continues at coordinate 83,124 of NKCI01000050.1, forward strand.
TCTGTCGCTTCTACGCCGGTTCCTTTTAGACCCGGTCAGATTTCGGAAACCTTTCATAAACCCCGGAATACTAGCACTCTGTGCTACTATGAGTAGGTCGGCCCAGAATGCCGTCTCGGATCGTAGTTTTCTGTGTTTCGCAGCCTAGCAATGGTCGATCTGGGCGAGGAGAATAGACGTTGGACAAACAACGCGCGATAAGGAAGGGCTGGACAAAAAAGACTAGGTAATGGAAGTATCGTCTCTAATTAATTAAATTATACCTTTATGGGCTTGTATCTCTCTCCTACGGTCGGTAGCTACGATATTTACTCAGGGCTAAGGATGTATCCAGCGTGGATTGGTAGAGGGGCCGTCTTGAGCTTGAAGCCACCATCTTTTCATGGTTCCGTAGAGGACTTTGAGAAAACTGCACTGTTTGTAGATAGGGTGAAGAGCCATTCTGGAGTCCAAGAGGAAGATGTGATGTACTTGTCCCAATATTGGGTCCAGAAACAATGCCTCCATTGGTGCGGTATACCTACCGTGCCTCGCCCAGGTCTCCCTCGGAGGCTACACCCTGGGAGAGGCCGACGAGAAGGTCTGGACTGCCCTGCGTACTAATAAGGTCACCATTGGTCTTATCCGCAAGAGTATCTACGCTAATGTCACATAGTTGATCAAGTTTATTGAGGAGGCTCACCCCGAGTTTAAGCAGAAGCTTAAAGAGGCTAAGGCCAAGTCGACCGAGAAGCGCGGGGGAGCCAACTATAACATTGGTCTCTCCAACATTGAGGATGGAGTCGTCACTCGATTCTCTCCTGAGCCCAGGTAGAGCCAGACGACCTTCTTAGTGTTCTATTTGACTTCTGCGGCTCTTGTATAGGCTGTAAGCTATCTGGAGCCCTCTATGCTCTATCACTAACTCCATTTGACTCTGCTTGATGTTTACCATGTGCTACTTTTCGGGCATGAAACATAGGATCAACAATACGGAACTTCTAAACGCTGTCAGCTCGAAAGGATCGTACCTCCGCTTCCATACTGAACCAAGTTATTCCGGAGACCCGTGAGCAGCAATGGAAATGGTAGTGAAAGTGACCGGACTGAGCACCATTAGACTTGCAGTCAGGAAAGGGTCACTTAAGGGGATATCCAGACGAGCTTACACTGCTTTGCTTCCAAGAAGGATATGATACAAGCGAATAGGGCGTTACAAGGGCTCACAATTTCACCAGTATTCAAGTCTGGGTACAAGATGTTCAGATTGCATCGTGCTCGGCAGGAGGCTAAATCTTAATTCTAGGTTTGGGGAGAACGAATTTGTGATATCAACAAGTGAGTATGTAGGCCATTTCGCATGTTTTCCGCCGATATCCATCATCCCTCTACTACGTACACAAAGCTGGTCCTATGATCAATGCCATGCCATACCTTGCTTCTTCGGTTATGCGCGGGTCTTGTGGTCATTGTCCCGATATGCTATCGAGAGTGTCTATATGAGAAAACAGTGATAAATAGCAGTGACCTAAACTAAAGTCGAGCATACGATGAAGCAGAGCAGTATGGGATTGGCTGGCTTGAGCCTGGGCACCCAGAGTACCCGGTTTCTGGCCCCTCGATGTCGGCGGCGCAACTGTCAAGTGAGAGAGACCCGTTTGGCATCGATCCAGTTGCACAAGAGAGTATCTTCTGGATAACATATAGGGAGCGATTCGTCGGGTATGTGTGTGGTAGAAGGCATTGTTCAAGGTACTCTAGCATCAAGTCGGGTGACGATACTGCGCTGAAGGAGGCCAAGTTGAAGGGCCGCTCGACAACGAGACCTAGATTATCGAGAACTGTTGCGAGGTCTCTTCAAATCATTTGAGACTTATTGGCGCGACTTTCGATAGAATGGCCGCCTTCATGATCCAATCGATGCTTTCTAAGACGAGGGAAGGTGACTCTAATAAGGCCCAATAAATAATCCTGGCAGGATAAAGATAAATCGGAAACATACCTTTTGTATAAGAATCCCGTGATTCCGTTCAGTAGTCGGGCGATTGTGCTAAAGGACTTGCGATAGTGTAGCGATTCGTTGTGACCAAGGACAGCGTAGGTGACACCATGGCCGCAGGAATTGAAGATTACCATACTTGAATAATCGCTGTGTTAATTGGGTGCTTTCATGTTTTGAGATATGCGACGCCAGGATAGCGATAATGGTCGAGATGCATTCAACGTAAAGAGCTGAGCGCGATATGCTCATCAAGTTTTGGCTTCGTAAAGCGCCATTCCTGATCCATTCCTTAGCACCCGTAATCGTTCCTTGGAGCTAATGCTAGAAACACGCTTGGATCTGTTCGAGAGTGGCTCCGGGTCATGACTGCAAGTGCTCTGTTCATAACAATGGTGGAGAGTGTAGTAGCCATATCTACTTCTTCCGAGAAGACTGTCTTGCGACTATCTTAATGATAAATAAGTCAAATGCATGAGCTACTGGAAAGTCGCGGCGGAATGTCATTCTCTCGTTTCCATGATCGCTTCAGACTCAAGATCGCATGTTCCTCATAGCCATCTTGGGCATCGTGCGAGGGCTGCCTCTCTCGTAATAATCGCATTTAAAATGACACGTTATCTATGCTCAAGGGTAAAATCCTTGAATCACTGTTTGGAAGAGATGGAATTGATGAAACACGATTTCTGTTGGGAGAAAAAAACGGCCGTGGAGGGGATACAAGACTATCTGGGTTGCGTCTCATGGTCGACAAGCAGCGATCGCGTGAGATGATGATGCGCAGACCGCCAGTACTGGCCATGATTAATTGATGAGAGGTGCGAAAAGCGCCCGATACAAGTTGTGAAATGATCGGCCTAGTTAAATCCGATGGTGTTCAATTGTCAATTAATGTGCTGATCTGGCCATCATCAGAGTGCCCGGAGAGAGGGATACCTAAGTGCGTACCTTAGGTTCTAGTGTTGTGATGAAGATGACTCTTGCCTCGCTCGTTGCCAAACTCCATCACGGTTTCGTAGGTGACCATCGATTGGCATTCGTACCTTCCGCGGTTTTCTCTAAGCTCACGTGCTCCACATGAGGAACGACCTCCAGCGACAGTGTCCCTCAATTAAGGATGATCAAAGCCATCTTCTACAAAGCCAACACTGACGACGATATGTTAGACACGTCCCATCAATCATTCGAGACTCTCGTTGAGCAGTCCCAGCAGCCTTCGACTGTAGGGAAATCCTCTCAAATAGCCATCTGTGGGGTGACTGGATACTGTCTGCAACCTACAGTGCGACTCCAAGGGCCTCCATCATGACCTCCATAAAGTTGGGCCCTGCAACAGTGAAAATCATGCTGGGTGAAGTTTCAAGCTAATTTTGAGCATCTAGACACACATGACGAAAGAAAACCCACTCAAGGACAAGGTTTGGCAGCAAATCGCTATCGTGCCGAGCGAGGTTCTTGCCATGACAACTATCGCCCACCTCCAAGTCTCTTCTCCATGAATAGATCGACCAGCATCGATGCCCTTACCACTTGGGTCACTTAAAATCCATCAAAACGGATTGGAAACCGCTGAAAATGGGTCTGTTTCTGGGAGATATGGCCCGAGTACTGCCACCTACCCACGGCATCTCCTGGAGCTGTGATGAAGGCCGCGTAGAGTGCCAACACCATGAGTCACGCACCGTCTAACTCGAGAGTGTGCACACATATTTTCTAGGATATTTTTCGAATGCAACTTGTAAGTACCTCACTTCTAAAATTCGGGTTTATTTGGTGTTAACATGGACGAGCATTTATGCTCCCACTTTCACTAGCCTCAGGTGTCATGACTACCTATTACTAGAGGCACTTTCACCATCAACATCACCTTCAACAACACAGCAACAAACGATTTCATTGCCAAATTTACCAAAATAGTACACACCGAATAAGTCATGGCCTTGACTTCCCCCTTAGCACCCTGGTCCAACGAGTGCTGGCGCGTTATGGGTTTTGTTATTCCTCCACACTAGAGATCATGGTATCTTCCACTCTTCGAACCTTGCAGCGTTGAGTTGAGCTACCAGTTTATCTACGTTCAAGCCCCTCTGAGGCCTCGATACTCCATTTTTTTTAGGCACGCAGACTCTATACGAAGGTGAGCCTCTCACATTTGCTCTCCAAGATGTTCTCGCTTACACTGTGGAGGTTACTCTACGGGGGTTTGGTAAGTCGAACGAGTTCAGCTTCAATGACAAGTTGCACGTGCAAGAAAACCCCCCGATCTCACTGTCTATCTCTTGGCTGGTATTTCCATATTGCGAGCTGATGCCTTTGCTAGGCCTTGGCCCAGAAATGCCTCGACACAACTGAGGTGGCACGAGGACGTTATACAGGTAAGCAAAGGACTCCAGCTCCGTTGAAGCACGATTTGGATATGGCAAAAATAATACAGTATGATGTTTATCAATATGAGCTACTAAAAAACCCCACATCATTCCCATTTCCAGTATCGAACCCGCCAAGTCCCGGGGAGAGGGCCAGTCCAGGGCTTCAAAAGGAGGCAACCAGTGCCTCGTGACCCTCCCTCGAGATGGGTAGATGAGTGTTGCCTATACAAGCACGTCATCTGATTTCCCTTGATGACTATACCAAACGCAGATGACTGACTCGCAAGGTGAGAGAGGGGATTTCAATGGGATGTTCCAGCACAAATGGTTCACCTAGTCTTGAACTCCACAAAGAGTGAAGTCAACTAACTGGAGCCAAGGCGTTCCCTTGATGCCCATATCCAATTTGATACAAGGGACATATCCCCAAGACGGCTCGATATCTTGAGTATTTTGCCTCCTCAGCTGAGATTGTCCAAACTCTAACTGTGGCTGGCGAATAGGCACCGCTGATTTGACAGCCTCTACAAAGCGTTGTCTTACATGGCAGCCTTGTTTGCCCCGGGCCTCTCGATCCTTGATGTAACGTTAGATACACAGTTCAAGTCACCATCAAGTGAGTCGATCCTAGTCCTCGCTGCTTCTGGCTCAAGAGAAAAGGCAAATCAGGGTGATACGAGGATCCCAGTCCAAACCCAGCAACCCAACTCTCCATGGAAAAGGCATCTTCAACATGTTTGATATTTACACTACTGCCATACCCCGAGAGCACTTTTCAAACCTCAACAAGCATGGTATTTGTCCTATTCTTGCCATTAAACGGCATCGCAAAAGAAATAAACGCCAGCCAAGACCCGGCTTCCGGCCCCAGCACCCATTGATACAGATTCACCACCAGCCAACCCGCTTCAAGCTCGACTATCAGTACATTAATATCTCCTGCCTTCCCTTCTCTTCTCGTTCCGCTCCGCCTCCGTCTTCTGCCTCTTGCGACTCTCCTGGGCGATCATCTCGCTAAGATCATCGTCGTACGCCCACTTGGCACCGAGGCCCTCCTCCTTCTTGCCCTCATCAAACTTGCGCCGCAGGTCATCCTTGCTGATGCCGTCATTCTGGTGTAGTGAGTCCACGTCGAGGGCCACGTCGATGTCACCAGGCTTCTTGCGTTTGCGGGTGTCATCGTCAGCACCCAGAACCGGCATGCCGGACCGTTGCGCCTGCTTGAGGTCATAGACACGGTCACTACCGAAGAAGCCTTCAGCGCGGACTTGGCGCTCGGGCAGGATGGTGTAGGCAGACCGGGGCGCGCTCGACTCTTCCGTGTCGTAGCCGCGGCGCTCCTTGCGGAGATCCATTTCTCCGGCAATCGACGTCTCAACTCCTTGGCCATAATCGGGCTGTACTGTGCTGGCATAACCACCAGGGGTTTCAAGGCCACTCGGTGTCTCCATGCCACCAGCTGTGTCCTCCTCTTCCTCTTCCTCCTCTTCCTCATCTGACTCCTCCTCCTCCTCGGACTCTTCTTCACGGGGTTGGAGCTCACCCCAGAGGGTCCGCTCGACAGGCTCACCGGTAGCAGCTGTTCCTTGAGCCCCTGACTGGCCCTGTCCGCCGCTCTGACCAGTGAGGCCAAACACGTCACCACCGAACAGGGGGCGGTTGAACTCATCAACTGGTGGTTTGCCCCAGCCGCCGGGGTGGAAGCCCCATGAACCACCTGAGGGTGGTGGCGCATTCAGACCGGGGATTTTTAGCGTAGGATAGGATGGAGGAGGGCCAAATCTTTGTTGGTTGATAAGCCAGGGTGGTGGTGCGCCAGGAGGCATACCCAGAGCTTCCTTGGTGTTCTCACTCAGGTCGCCGGGGCGGAAATGTTGGTAATCGACCTCTGTCTCCTTGCCCTCGTAGTACACCTCACCAAATCGCGTCAGCTCAGGCTTGGTCTGGAAACGGAAGAAGGCATCGTAGAGCTTCTGGTAGTCAATGTCGAGCTTCCCCATCTTGGGGGCTACACGTTCGCGCTGCTTCTGCTTCAACGACTGCTCGGCTTGCTTCTCGAGAACGGCGTCGCGCATCTCGGTGATTCCGGTCTCGGCGATGAAGGTGGGGAGACGGAAGGGCGGCTTCTCGATACCCCTCTTGGAGGAGAGGTATTCTCGCTTCAGCGACCAGTGGGTTGGGACCGGTACCACGTTTCGCTGAGCCTTGATCTGGACGAGCAGGCGGGGATCCGATGAGGAAACATCTTGCCACTCCACCACCTCGGGGATTTTGACCAAAGCCTTGAGCTCGGCGATGGAGAGCTTGTTGAGCTGCTTCCTCTTCTTCTTGGACATCTTAGGCTGAGCGGACTCCTCGTCTTCGTCGGGGATATCATCGTCGTCGTCGAAAAACACGGTCCCTTGGTTTCCAGCATTGGCCTCCTTGGCAACCTCATCTTCATCCATAGACGCGCCGAACTTGCTGAAGATGTCCTTGTACATGGCAAAGACCGGATCCTCCTCGAGATTATCGTCAAGGATCAGAGCATCGACGGGGGCGGCGTTTTCCGACTCGGACTTGTCCTTGACTTGGAGATCTGACGCGGGTTCGGTGGCGGCTTCATCTTCTTTCGGCTTGGAGTCATCGGTGGGCTCTTCGGTCTTGGTAACGGCAGCCTGTGTCGCGTCAGTATACGATCGATAGAGGGAGAGATTGGATGATCGCACCTCTGCTTGCGCCTTCTTCTGTTCCTTCTTCTTTGCCCTCCGCATCTGGTTCTTGGTCATCTTGGGGGCCGCCATGGCGAATGTGGATTGGCGACAAAGTCGTCGCGACAAGGAACTGGCTTCGGCCCGCGGCGGGATTGGTGACCTGGTTGGTGAGCTGGAACAGGGCGTAGAAGGCAGCGAGGGTGATGATGAACTGCTTCGGGTCCCTTCCCATTCCCGAATATGAGACGAGGCGACCGATCGTGTGTCAAGGAGGCGATGGAAGTATTTCGAGGTCGATGCGCCAAAGGTTGATGCTCCAGATCTGGTCTGGTGCTTTCAGGTGGAGTCTCGTTTTGCGCGACTCGTTGATGGGCAACTTCCCTCCTGCCCTGCCTAAGAAAAAAAAAAGTCGACGCGCGCGCCCGCGGTTGTATCATGCTAATCAGCTTATCGGGATTAGCGCGGTACCGCGGCTATCGGGACAACCGCGGCTAGAGCTGGCGCGACACGTAACCCAACCCCTCTACCCCCCTTGTCTAACCTGATCCCCCCTGTAGATAACCCCCCGTGGCCCCCGAAGTTGCAGTTTATCTGTCTTCGATTCGTATGGAGCTTGGCGCCCCTTTGGTTTAATTATAGCCTTGGTATGCCCGCCCGCTTTGACGTGTGAGTGTGAAAGGTCATCCATCCATAATTAATTCGCAGTTGGTTGTGGTTTGCGAAACGACATTCCTCTCGTTCTTCGTATCCGATCTTGGATCCCGATCGATCACCAGTCAAAAAAAAAGGTCACGAGCAATTGCAACGTTCCCAGACGTTTTCGGAAACCATCCCGCTTTTTTTCTTTTCTATTTGTCTTGGATCTCAGTCTCCAAGGTCTCGGACGGACCCGGGCTTCGTCATCTAACAACCCAACATCATCTCACCTGCTTCGTTTCGTTCGATAAGCAATGAGTAAACGGATTCCTTGACGACATTACGTTTCTCCCCGCTATCTTCTCTCGTCGCTCGTTATCGAATCATACTCTCGTCGTTGGCTGTGTGGCCTCTCTTTGTGGTTCACAGCTCCAACTCCTCCTCGACCATCTTCTCTCGTTGCGCCTCGTTAGACGACGTCTCCTGGTCATCATCTCACGAACCGTCCAATCTCGTCCCTCTCCCCGAGACCCCCCGCGGTCTATCCTGTGATGGAAAAGTTCCCCGACTTCATCGACACGCCCGTGGGCAACTCGCGATCGCCGAGCCCTCGAAACCCTCCCGGCTGGTCCAACGGCACGCCGCCTCGCCCCTCGGATCGATGGCTCCCCGTCTCGACGGGCTCCCACAGGCATAACCGCCAGAAGAGCCTCACTGATGCCATCCGCACAATACGCGCCCGCAATGGCAGCGTCAGCCAGAACGCCCAGGAGATCGCCGATGCCCTGCGCGCCCCCGTCTCTCCAAAGCTCATCGTACGCCCACCTTCCCCCGTCCTACCTTGATCCCGTCTCGAGTCTCCAACATGTCGAGGCCAAGACGTCTCCTCAAGTGCTAACCTGCATGTTGCACTACGCAGATCCTGTGCCTGTTGTGGTACACCTCGTCTGCCCTCACAAACACCTCGTCAAAGTCGATCCTCATCGCCTTTAACAAGCCTGCGACACTGACCCTCGTCCAATTCGCCTTCGTCTCGTCACTATGTGTCTTCATGGCATGGCTCGCCGTTCTCTTCCCCGTTTTGCGATCCAAGATCACGGCTCTCAAGCACCCGATCCGAAAACCGACGCGCGAGGTCATCACGACGACTCTTCCCCTGTCCGCCTTCATGATTGGTGGTCACCTTCTCAGTTCCACGGCCACCTCCAAGATTCCCGTATCGCTCGTTCATACCATCAAGGGTCTCTCCCCCCTCTTTACCGTCCTCGCTTATAGAATCGTGTACGACATCCGCTACCCCAAGGCGACCTATTTGTCTCTCATCCCCCTGACGGTTGGTGTAATGTTGGCATGTTCTGGGAAGGCGAAGTATGGCGGAGAGCTCAGCGGTGTCATTCACGCTCTCTTGGCCACAATGATCTTTGTCACTCAAAATATCTTCTCCAAGTACCTGTTCAACGAGGCTGCCAAGGCCGAGGCTGAGGCCCCAGGCGCACGATCAAAGAAGCTGGACAAGCTCAACCTACTCTGCTATTCCTCTGGTCTGGCTTTCATTATTACCTTGCCCATTTGGTTCTGGTCTGAGGGATTCGCTCTTCTCAAGAACTTTTACCACGAAGGCTCGATCGACTTGTCTGAGCAGCCCAATTCCATGGATCACGGTCGACTAACACTCGAGTTTGTCTTCAACGGCGTGTTCCACTTTGGCCAGAACATCCTCGCCTTCATCCTTCTCTCGATGGTCTCTCCCGTCACGTACTCGGTCGCCAGTCTGATCAAGCGTGTCTTTGTCATCGTCATGGCTATCCTCTGGTTCCGAAGCCCCACGACGCCCATTCAGGCTGTTGGTATCGCCCTCACCTTCTTGGGACTGTATCTGTACGACCGAACGAAGGGTGGCAACAAGGCGGACAAGAAGGCCCAGATGATGACAGATAACAACAAGACTTCAATATTGCCCATCTCTAACAAGGGGATACGCCCAATCGTGGCCTCCCCCCTGAGCACTGAAATCAACCCCCACCCTTATCACGAGGGCTACTATGGCCGCGACACCTCCTCGGACGACTCCAAGAAGACAGACGACAGTGGCAGCCGTAACCGCGGTCGTGTCAACAGCAACGGAGGCTGGCTTCCTCCAGGAACCAAGCAGGAAGACACATGGCGAACCGGAGACAAGATTGCCGGTGTCTCATGATGGAGACAGAGAAACCTCCCCCTGGGTTTTTTGAAGTTTTTGGGTTCCTCTTCTCCGCCGGTCTTTCGGCGTTTCTAATTCTTTTACCTCTTTTATTTTCAACAACAAAAAAGAATGGAGCTGGGATCTTTGTTTGAGAGAAGGGAATTTGTGGGTTTTGTTTTCTCGTCCGGATATCTAGACTAACCTATTGGACGTGGCCGCCGCTTTTTGTATGACATATCATGGATTGGCGTTTTTCTTGAGACGCAGGAATGGACGGGATGGATGGATGGATGCTCTTTCAGCTCCTCTCAGCAGGCGCTTGATGATGCCCTGTATCATTATGTGGATATGGATGGAATGTGGACGTTTTTTGATAGACGGGATACGGTTCGCAGGTCATGCAATACATGAATGATATGGAATAATCTCAGGGATGCTTATTTGTGACAAGATGATGATCAGGTATTAGAGATGCTGATGGTGTCTTCACATCAGGCATTATAGGTAGTAATTAATCTATCAGCCACTCCTCCACCTCGACCCCTATACTCCTCCCTATGCCTCGTATCACTTCCCATGCGACATTGATCCTCCACTTGCCACCGCGATCCATGACATCTCCAGCGCCACCCACGCGAGTTAGTAATCGCAAGCTTGCGAGTGTCGAAATGGCCATGCCCACATCACAATCCAGGCCAGCTACACCCACCGCTGTGCCGTCTGCCCACTCGGTCCTCACAGCTGTAAAGATGGCCATCATGCGTTCCAAGACAAAGGCGTGGGCGCCGAGTAGTTTTCGTGCAATCTTGCGGTGCTTGGTACGAGAGGGACCCCTCGCGACGATGCCGCCACGTCGTCGCTTTCGTCCATGGTTATATGTAGAGAAGAGTGTAAGATCGTGACGAGTAGCGTTGTGGGAGGCGAGATAGGCAGCGAGTAGAAGAAGACGAGCCGTCGTAGGGAGTAGATTTGTGATTTCTGTAGCCGAAGCCGAGGGTCTCGCAGTCGCAATGGCATCAACAGGTTTGTCTTTCGGCCTGACCGAGACGATGCTCGGGTTCAAGACAGACTCGTCCTGGAAGTGCACCCTCCCTGCGATGAGCAGCTTGGAAAACTCCTTGGGCGTGTGCGTGCCAGCCAAAATCGGCGCTATGAACCGCGGCCACAGAGCATGACAACTTTGACGGAAAGAAGGCAGCGTTCGGGAAGCGGATTTTGTTAATGAGTCGTGAACGGCAGCGCAGAAACGTGTCCAGAGATCTGACGTCTCTTTCTGTGAGTGCCCTAGGATGGAACTGGGTGGTGTGAGGGAGAGGATTCGAACGAATTCGGCCTTGTCGTAGGCAGGGAAGTTGAGATGTGCTGATGTGGGTGATCGTAGGAAGCCGGCGGGAGGAGACGTGACGATGAAGACGCAGGTAAGACGAGGGATCTAGATCGATTAGCTTCCCCTCCAAGCACAACACGTAGCAACTCACAATCTCTGATAAACGTGCCAGAGCCGGCAGCAACGTAGGCGACGCATCCCTCTGCCCATCAATAGCATCCAACACCAACACAAACCTCCACCTAGGATCCCTCTCAGGATACCCAACCATCTTGACCATCTCAACCGTCAACTGCGCCAGCGTCTCGCACCTTCGCGGCACATCCTCCCACTCGAGCGCCTTCGCCACGTCCCCAACGATGCGCTCGAAGAGGTGTCGCCCTGTGATGCACTGCACCGAGTTGACCACGGCGGCCTGGAGACCACCGGACTCGGCGTCGGCGTTGACGTTTGTGACGAGTTGAGAGACGAGCTGGGTTACGATGGCGGATTTTCCTGTTGCTGTTGCACCGTGTACGACGAGGTTTCGACAGGGAGCTGCATCGGGCTGTAAAGAAGGTCAGCTTTAGCAACATCGCAAAGTAAATATTTTGGTCAAACATACATGGAGGAGCGTTGCTAGGGATCGAATCTGGTGTTCGCGACAAGGAAAAGATTGGAATAACGGGGTCAAGATGACCTCGTCAGGAAGACGAAAGAGCGAAGACATTGCTATCTTCTTGATTTGACGAGAAATGACCTTTTCTGATGGAATTGGTTGGTGTTGAAGTTGTCAAGGTCGTCCCCAAGCGCCTCGAGGGTCAAGGGGAGACGCGTTTGGCGCGTCTGTAGGCAGAGGTACGTCACTCGGGAAATTCTCGGCCGAGTCATGGACTTGACAGACTCACTCACACTCACTGGCATCAACTCTCACAACTGGTTTTCTTTTCACATGATATTACAAATGAAATTGAATTGAGTTCATTGTTAAAGGTTTCAGTCATTTCTTAAATTCTTTTTGGGCAAACCCATATGCCATCAAACGCCTCAACCCCAGTGGTATATACTTTATACAAACCACATGCATACTTTGTTTGACCTATTGTCTAAAAGCATCATTCCCCAACGCCCAACTATGCCATGCATGCTCTTCAAAACAATAAAACGCTCGTATACGACCTCCTACTCGTCCATCTTACTCCAAACACATCATCCCACCAGTAGTTCCATGTCCTTATCCGCTCGTACAAGTCCTTCACCAATACCCCCTCCTGCCAAACCGGTGCAGGTGTCCCCTGCCCAGACTGTGTCGAAGGGAACCCTCGTCCTTTTCCGGGGGCTTGAATAGTGATCTTGTTTCCTGTCGTGACCCAGTTCCTTCGCACGTCGTTAACGATGTTGTCCGCGAAACTCCTGGCATGTTCATCAACTTGGGGCGCCCTCGTTGTTGGTCTTCGAAAACCTGAAAGAAGAAGCCCTGCGTCGAGCGAGTAGTCCTCAAGTTCCATCGTCTCCGATATATATGACTCGGCTCTAGCAAATCCAGACCTTGCCTCCTTGAGCAACAGAGTGATATCCTTCCAAGATTCGCAAGTTGCCTGCGATAAAGCCATACCTCGGAGGGACGGCCAGATATAGTTCGACATTGACAGCAATTGCGCAATCAAGTGTACTCTCTCAGCTTCCAGTGGCCCGCTGGTCTGACCAAGTTGATTCAGACAACCGACAAAAGCCTGCAACGTAACGAGTAGATGAGGAGTATCAGCTTCATCTAGTACGTGGGGAAGAGCATTATGAGTCAACAGTACTCGAAGTGCCTCCACATAAACGTCAATCATCGGATAAGCTGAACTCTCAGCAACCGCTGCATGTATCATGGCCGGCACCATCTTGCCTAGGATGAAGGACATGATACCCGGGTTCTCCATCCCCTTGCGCAGCAGCACAACCTCGTCTCGCAACTTGTCATTGATCAAAGACATTTTGAAGTTGTTGAAGAGGAAGAAGAAGAGTTGGTGAACAACCCTCGTGTCACCCTCGCCCAGTCGAAGCCCATAAGACATCATACCAGCCACCTGGAGCTGGGGGTCTTGAACCGAGGGCGAATACTCTTTGCTGATCTGGTAGAAGAAGTCGTCAACTGTGCAAATCTCGGATCCGTGAGCCCTGATGAGGGAGATGATGTCCCTGATGAACACCACGTAATCATGATGTTCCGATGCATCCTGCACCACCGTTCGCAAGTCCCCTTTGATTCGCTGCATCACCGACTTGAGCGTTTTGGAGTGTTCCGAAAGGATAATCTTCCTGAGTGCCGGTCCAGCATCTCGCAGAGACTTGCGCATCCAGGATATCATGAATTCGAACAGATCCCGGTTGGTGTTGTAGTCGGGGTTGATAGCAAGCCCGGTGACTGCTTCTGGAACAAAGTCTTTCTTCTGTCTCCGGAGCTCTTCTGCAAACTGGTTCTCGTATGCCAGGTACCGCCGCGGTTTGACAATTGACAGTGCCCAGACATCTGACAGCGTGAAACCAGCGTCGCTGAAATCATCCAAGCCATGCTTGAGGAGTGTTGTCATGAACAAGACCAGTGATCGTCGTTGTTCGAGGCTGATACTGACCGGCACATCCTCGAACAGTCCATACTTTCCATGCTTGAACATGTTTGAAAGTCGCAAGAGACCGCCGTTGATGAACCGCACGGCAAGTCTTGCTGATAGAGTAATGACTTGCTCGGTACATTGCGATTTTTCAATGGCTGCATTGTAGGACAATTGGCCCTCTTCGCGAGCAGAGAGGACGCATCTTGCCATTGAAAAGTAGCTGCTTGACAGGTCATGGTCGAGTACCAGGATAGCATCGTCCGCCTGTGCCGAATTCAGGATCTGACTCTCACTCTGTTGGCTTTCCTCGTCATCTTTGAACTCGTCAATACGGGAAAGGGAAATCTCCAGAGTGGCCAGCGAGGCTTGAAGAATGGACCAGTCCAACTGAGGAGGACAGGTGCCAAAGTGTTTGAATACCTGCTGCAGTTGGAGCGTGTTCAGGGCAAAGGTGGAAGCCTCCAGATTTGGGGCGTGTCTCATGACATCCAGGGAGGCCGTCACCGAGAGATGGAGCACATCCATCACAGCTGCTCTATTCATCGCCACCATGGCATCAATCATATCACGGCTGACTGCTTTGCTCGAATCCTTAGACAAGGCCAGGAATTGCTGCTGCATGTCCGACTGCACTGAATCAAACTGCGCCATCATTGCCTGGAAAAAGGTATTCCGCCACTGAATAAACGGCTTGAATGAGGTTGTTGCTTCACCAGATGAGATTATGAACCTCGCCAGTTGATTCCAGGCCCGTAGGTTGATCAAGCACGCCTCCTTGTGGGAGGTTGCGGGGGCCACAAGCCGCTCAATCAAGTGAGCGCCTGGGCGAAGGTCAGGTGGGGAGGCCCAGAACAGGGTGCAGAGGAGGTCGTGATGATTTCTCAGAGCAGCCAAGTCGCGTTCGTGAATTGTCTGTTCCTTGAGGAGTTGTCGGTTGTGGTTTGGCATCGTGCGGGCGATCAAATTGCGAATGTCGTTGAGTGACCGGATCTCACTCAACTTCTTGATGCTCAACGCAACGAGCTTCAAGAAGATATGGAAGCATTTATCGGCCTTATCAACTGACAACGAAGGTCTACCGCCCAATTCTTCTAGGAATTTTGGAGACTGGTACACCTCTTCATTCCGAAGATGTGCAAGATTCTGCGACCCAAAGAAGTCAAATATGACTCCAATCACCGCCACACACTTTCGCCAGCCCCATTGCTGAACGAGATAGTGGCAGCGTCCAACCAAGGCACGACAGTAGTTGTTGAAGCTGGGCGATTGCCGAGGATTGTCCTTGTAGACTTGGAAAACCTTCTTCAGCAGCTTCTGGGGGAGTGCCCAGCCGTCAACAGCGGTATCATGCCTGCTGCCAGCATCGAGGATGCCCTTGTCATTGAACTCTGTGAGTGGGAGGAGAGCAAACATGTTCTTCCAGAGACGCTCATGATCGCTCGCGTCGATACTGGTGACAGCCTCAGGGGTGGCCATGACAGAATACATGACGTCCCAGAAAGACGACCGAGGGATTCGGGCTTGCTGGAGCACCTTCATGACTGTGACCCAGGAATGAAGAACTGGCATATCGTCCCTCAAACCTCGATCACGTACCCGGGGATTTCCAAGATCGTTGTATGCTTGCCTGACTTGGTCCGTACCGTTTATGATGAGCGACGAGATGGCGGTTTTGGACAAGTCCTTGAGCAGATCCTCCATTTGAAATTGCTCGCCCACCAAAGATGCGTCGTTCTGACAAAGTTTGAGAGCCAGGAGGACATACAAGATCAATTGATCATAGACGCTTGCAATTAGAGAATACCGAGGTTGCGTGGTGCCATCATGACGCCCCAGGAGGGCTTTGATGCGGCTGTTGAACCCACCAAACACCTCGAGAGTTCGGCAGCCGAATGATTTGGCACTTGATTGTTCAGTGAGACTAAGCGACTCCATCATGAATTTCAAGATGAATCTGGCCGCGCCTAGAACGAACACAGAGTCTGGGGGGTCACCTTCTATCGTGATACGTTCCAGCTGATCAGCGATCGAGTCGAGAAGAACGCCGAGCTCCGAGGACACCTGGGCATCCCAAGGGCCCCATCGGAGGACCTGGTCGCCAAAGTTGAATGATATCCGTGATCGGAGCTCACTCAGATGTTCGTGATGGTTCAGTACTAACTCAAAAACGCCGTTTCCAATCAAGGTTGACTCGTGGAAGTAGACGCGTGAATCCAAGGGAAAGGTCTCAAAGTGATGAGTGTACTGGGTGCCATATGGCCCCAGACCCCGGAACTTCTCCCCATTTACCTCGACTGGCTGGATAGGCTCGGGAAGTGGGATGGTCTCAGCCGGAATAGGATCATTCGCACGGCTGAATTGGGGTGCTTCAACATCAATGCGATGGGGTTTCGTCCTCTTCCGGAAGCGTGACTTGTTCTGATCAGGGGGTGGTTCCTCAACAACACGGAGTGGCACTGGGTTTTCCTCAGGTGGCGGGCTCGCAGGATAGTAGGTATCAGGGGCATTGTCGAATGTCAAGATACTGGAAGCCGAAAGGTCGCCACGCTGTTTTCGATACAGTTGGTCAAGACGTCTCTTCGTTGTTCTGAAGGCAACGCTGCTCGACTGATCTGTTTCATCCATCTCCAGTTGAGCGGGCCTTGCAACACCAGAACCACTTCGACTGAGGTTGGTATTGGTGCGAGGCTGCTGCTTCGTTCGGGGTTGCGGCGCGGTATTGTCAGACTGGTATCTCACCGAGCCGGCCTGACTGACCTGTTTTACCAGGCGGCGGGATGGCCCTGCAGAGAGCATAGGTATCCGCCTTGAAATTGACGAGCCATTTCCAGAAGTTTCACGTAAGGGTTGTTTCGGCGCCCTCGGTTTTGTCTTTTTGGCTTTTCGGGCGGCAGTGACTGATGGGCGCTGAGAGATAGAGCCTGCCCTCCAGTTGTTCAAGATAGATACAGCATCAACATGGTCCTCCCTTGTGGCGAGTTGGATGACTTTCCTGCCTGGACTAGACCTGCCCATGTCCTGACGTCGAGTTGCAGACCGAGCCGCAATCTTGAGGAAACGAGGAGCATCTGGTTCAACCACATCAAGAATACTGAGTCGAGGGGCAGGTGGCCTGGCTCCATGTTTCCCTGTCCGTTTCTTTCCATTCTTTGACGTTTTGCGTGAGGTAGGCTGGCGGTACTTTTTCTTCACAAGCTCAGCGGCAGGCAGAGAGCTATCCTGTGATCCAGAAAACATGCTAGTAATTCTAGGTTGATGGGGGCCCCTTGGTTGAACACGCTTTCGCTGGGTACCTGTTGTCTTGGGCCGTTTTTGCGATCCACGGAAGGATTCTGACAGCTTCAGTTGTCGTTTTCTTCCGGTAAACATGGGGTCGATGTGGTCGTCCTCTACCACCGAGCCCCCATCGTCAGAGAGTTCCTCTGGAACAAGGACCATCGGCTCCTCTTCAAGAACGAGCCGTGTCTGGTTGTGGAATACATCATCGGTGGTTTCCGGTAGTGGAGCAGGGGCTTCATCGTCAGAATCCTCAAAGAAGATTTGGGGGGCTGTAGAAGTATGCAGTGAGGCGATTCGTCTCTGTGCCACACCACGCCGAATCTCTCGCTCCGGAGAATGGTGGACTGGGCGATTTTGGGTTTGCTTCGGAATTCTGTCACGGCCAGCTTGCTGATCCAGACGAAGCCATGATGCTGGAAGGACGCCCCTGATTCGGCGTCCCACGGTGTTCACGAATTCTGAGCCGCTCTCTGAGCCGCTCTTAGATTCGGTCTCAGATACAGAATCTTCATCGTCTAGCTGAACACTAGTGTCTGGCTGGGCAAGTTCATCTTCAGAGTCGCTTGGGATGAGCAAGGCAGGTCGTCTAAAGAGGCGTGTCGAAGGTTGTTGGGAAGGCTGGTCTGCCGGCAACTGTATGTGAGGTTGGACATCGTGTTGAGGGTCCTCGCCACTTCGTCTCGAGCTGCGTTGTGCAGCAGGAGAGTCTGTAGCCCCCGGTACCAACCTGAGAGCTGATGCAGGCTCAAGGGGGTCGCTGTCAACAACATCGTATCTCTTACGCTTTCGCGTTGATGATCGGAGAGGAGATGACTTTCTCTTCGCACGTTGCTTTGTAACTGAGATCGGGGGGCGCCTCAGTAGGTCTTTGAGGCTTGGGAGATCATCGCCAGCCAAGCTCGTGTTCTCGGTGTCTCCTGTCGAGCTCGCCTGACTACTAGGCCCGGCGCGGTCGTTCAGGGGTGACGTCTTGGGAGGTGAGGGTGAGGGTATGTTAAGACTACCCAAGCCATCCAGAAAGTCTTCCAGTCCTTTCAGCTGACTCTCATCGGATACATCTGGGAGCTGTGACTCCTGGCTGTCATCCTCGAAATCCTTGTCTTGGGAAGCCTCCTCAGCCTGCTGTCGACGTCGCTTCTCTCCTTCAATAGCAAGTCTAAGGGGACGAACGCCATGTTTCTTGAGAATATTCGAGTAGTATGACATCTCAATGGCGTAGGGTCGCTCTTGAATTGGTTTCCGAGGCCGAAGGGATCGCTCGTAGCGAACAGCAGTTTGACGGGCCGTCTCACGTTCAACATCAAGGCCCAGTTCCTGGCTTTGCATAGCGGGATGGCGATCATCCTCTTGAGGTAATGAGGACAAGGGGCGGGCAGCATCCTGACTGACAACAAGTCGAGGGGGTGGTGATGAACGCTCAACATAGCTTCTCGATATCTGGTCGTCGTTCGGAGGGTGGGAATCGGTATCTATCGTTGGGTGTTCAAGGCTGAGAGGGTCGACATCAAGCAGGTCGATATCGGAGTGTATGGACGATAGAGGCGAAGAGAGTGGGGATACTTGATCAGAGATCAAGTTGACTGCATCTGGTCCTGGCGTCGTATCGGGGATGCGTGAAGGCGTCTTCGTAGGAGGTGCAATCTGGTTAAGCTCTTGGGAGGAGTCGGGAACATCCCAGATGTCCTGTTCCTTCTCTTTCTGCGTGTTGCCATCTATAGGCTCTTCCTTTTCGTCCTCATTTTCTCTTTCGCTGGTCGTATTCGCAGGGGTAGGCTCAGGTAGGGACGGCAATTCCTGGCTCTCGAATCCATCTTCTTCCTCAGAATCTGGGACTTCCCCCAGTTCCTTCCAGTTGGTCATGGTCCGCGTATGGCATTATCCTGTCGAAGGCATGTTCGGGGTCCGAATTCGGCTCGGTCGTTGAATTTTATGTGTATATGGGAAATGTTCATGTAGGAAGATACATGATTTCACCGTGATCGAGGGTGGTTCAAGCTGGCGTAAAGTGGTTTCCCTGTTTGGCGTGGCGGGAACGCGGTTGGGAAACCCGGGAGACGCGTTCGGGGTTGAAGGCGCGCCAAGCCATGGAAGTCGATGTGGGGCCCAGTTTCTGGGGAGCTTCAGCGCCGCATCCATCCCGTCCCATTGAGCCGGGCCATTCCGCTCTGTGAGAGAGACTCGCCCCAATTATTCCGAGTTCAAGTCCAACGCCAACACTTTTTTTTGGGGTACTCAATTGCTCACTCAACGCTCGTCTAATAAAACTCCTTTACTATGGCATTGCATGTCTTTGAGAGGGCTTTGCCATTGGCATTGACCGTCTTTTGCGGCGTCATTGGAGGTTAGTCTTGAGCCACAAGCCCCTTAAGCAGACGCTCACAATGACCAGGATACTACACATTCCAGCCAGTCTTTGCACCTGATGCTCTTAAGCAGGTCGATCCCCCGCAGATGTAAGCATTCGATAGAAATTAGTTTGAGAATGAGGGAAACCAAGTTCTAACGATTTGTCAAGTACCGAGGCCAAGTCAGAAGCCGCGAAAACTCTGCCACCAGCTTCAAAATAACTGGACCATCTTGGAACTCGGAAGAGGTCTAAACAAATCCTATGTAGATTTAGAACTATTTCATGATAATGATAACCGTAACTTGACTTGGGGCTAGATTAATGTCATTTCGTCAGTGATTGTGCCCATGTTTGGCTCGAATGCTCGGCTGTTTAAGAGGATGTCAACTAACCGCAATCACACCAAGACTACAAAGATAGAATGGTAAAAGATGGTTCATTATACTTTGTCTAAAAATACAACCTAAATGGTTAATGACCGTCCTGAGCCACGTTTATTGTACAATGTCTAAAGTTCGTCTTGTGATAGGGATCAGGCCTAACCCTCCCAGGTACCCTACACCAAACCTCTAAATCAGGGGGGCATCTAGACCCCAAAGCAACCCTTCCCAGTCCATTCCATCAATATCAATCATTGATCCCAGCTCATCCCACGCCTGAGAGGAAGGGCCGGCTTCATCAGGCGTCGCCCCAGTTGAGATCGGCGCGGCTGAGCTGGGGGTGAGTGGAAGACTCGTCTTCTGCATAGCCGGCCTCACTGGAAGTTGACTTCGCTCCTCATCCACACATAGCGACACCTTGTGCTTTTTCATGACCTGTTTTAAGAGGTCCTGTATACGGGCTGTCGGCTTGGAGTGCTCCTTTGCAATATCTAGGATATTCCATGCCTCCATCAGCTGTTGCCGTCTCGCCTCCTTTGCCTGCGCGGTTGTTCCCAGGCAGAAGTCGAGGATAAGCACAATGGTAGCTAGAAAGACACTGTGTAATACCAGAGTCGTTCTGAGCCGTGTGGAAGTGAATGCAACATTCTCTTTGTCAAGGAGATGCTCTGCGTGAAGAATGGTTTGAGCTGCTTCTAGGCAGACGTTTCGTGAGTGCGCATACCGGGGCTCAACTGAACCACGGGCCAGATATGGGAGATGAAGCCTGCAACGTTGCCCTTGAACGAACAACTTCATGATGTGTCGTTGTATGATAATCGCCGGTGACCGTCGAATGTCGGTAGGAGGTAGTTTTGCCAGTTCCTCGGCCTCCATGACCAAGAAAGGAGGAATTTCCCTTATGAATTGATCGATTGCAGCATCCAGCTCAAGTATGAGGTCGTATGTCATGGTTTCTGAGGCGGCTGAAGAGAGTGGCATTCGGTCTGTGAACTTGCGAGTTAATTCGGCCAGCCGAATTCGCTGTAGGAAATAGGACATGCTCGTCGACTCGGTCAAAGGCTTTCCCGGCTCGCTGCCGTCGACAAGGTCCTCATCATTAAGATTACGAGGTTTCTTCACAGCCATGTGTTTTGGGTTTATCAGATAGGTGCCCTCATGGGGACCTGGGAATCGAGCCAACATGCTAGTTACACGTTAGACTTGCGATTAATTAAGGAAACAGACCACATAGCAAACTTACCAATCCAACCCGACGAGATACCACCAGACTCGCCGAGCAGCTTCTGCCCTTATTCCAGTAAAGGCCTTTGGGTGACCCGTAGTAGAGGTGAGGGGATGATCTAGGCGATGAAGGCCCAGCTCACGGGAGATCGCGATGGCTTGAAACAGATAGTTTCGAGCCCGAGTGGAGATGCCCTCGATGTTGAGCAAGACAAAGCTCACAATGATAAGACCCTGTGCACTCTCTAGTTCGATCTGCACATTTCTCTGAGCCACGTCAAAGACATCCATAGTTCCTTTGAGCCAGATGATTGCCTGCGCATTTGCCTCCGCAGCGTCGGTGAATAGCTTTGCCGTCTCATTATCCGCTTGGGTCCAAGAATATGTGACGTTGGCGCAAACTGCGAGGAGTAGGACTACAGAGCACAAAGGCACCTGTGTTCCATGGTCCAGGGCGTCGTACACCTCATCCACGAGGTTGCACAGAGAAGGGTTGTGCACAATGTGGTGCATGTAAGTGATACCTGTTGTGTACTTTTCCACCAGTGTTCTGGTTTCTTCTCTGGTGGGCAACCATACACACTTGGTAGGTTCCACAGAGAGGAAGCCGGATGGGATACTTGAATTTTGAAAGATGTAACATGATGATTGGGTGATCATGCGAATAGGACAAGTGCGAAAGACGATTTTGTCACCCAATACGGTTTCCTGTTATCGTATCAGCATTAAGGAAACATGACAAGGACTTGTAGACTAACAGATGGTTTTGGACCAAGACATGTCCTATCCAGCCAGAGAGCATCATCCGTCAAATTCTGAACATTGAGAGGCAACGCCAGTTGTGAGTCCTGTTGTGGCCGGGGTGGCGCATCTGCCTCTGGAATAGACGGCAGGGCTGAAGACGATTGGCTCTCAGCTACAGGCTGTTTATTCTGCTGGGCGAGCAGCGCCTCCAACCTCTCCAAGCGGCTGAGAATATCCTCCTTCTCCTTCTCACCGGCACCGGCCGCCGTCTTCTTGGCGATCGGCCTCTGGGCTGGGGCCGAAGCGCGGGGTGGATCCTGGGGTTCCCGGCAGGGGACTCCGCGGCTGGTGCAATTTGAGCAGGGAAAGTCGCGGCTGCAACGCAGCTTGCGCACGCGGCAAAAGTGACACGAAACAGGCCGCTGGCGAGGCTGCCGGCCCATGTCTGCGGTGGTCTCTCGGAGTGGTACCTTACTGATAGCTGTAACTGGTTGGGTGAAAGAAGGAAGGAATTCTGTTAATGAACGGGACGGAAGATGAGTCTCCGCGGAGTTTCCGCCCGGAGTTTCCGCGGGGCCGGCTCCGGATCGGGGATATCAAGATGCAGAGTACCAACACGTCCGCGGTTTTCTCGCTGATTTGAGCCTTGTCTCATCAGAAGGATTCGCTTCAGATGGGTCTTGTGGAGTAATGCTTATAGATTTACTCATCGAGCGACTGGAATCCTCGCTCTTTTCTGTCAGCGTCGTCACGGTCTGCCCATCTGCCCCCTTTGATGACTCCAAATCCCAGCAACCAATATCATATCGGGCTCAGTTTGGCTTTAGCGGACTTAAGAGAATTTCCCGTTGGTAGACGAATGACAAGGGTGCCGGGAGCTGCATTGATGTGCTTTTGAGACTCACTAGTTTCTGAGCGGATACATTTAATAAAGCTTACCCCGTCTCTCCAACTCCTGTCTTGGTATGCAGTCTCTTGCCCAGCTACGACAACTCCTCCGGTAATCGGCCGTGAGCACACCTGGCTTTTATTTACCCTCGTTGGGACTACTCCAAGAAAACATCGATTTGGAGTTGACTTCCAGCTCTTCAACATGGGACACATCGACATCGAAGAACAGCTGGCTGGTGCAGCTACCCCAGCGCCGGTACTCAATGATGATGAGAAGTATGAGAAGGATCTCGAAGATGGATCAACCTCGGTCGACTTCGAGGAACTTGCTCCTCGCGACCCCAACATTGTTGACTGGGACGGCCCCGATGACCCAGCTAATCCCCAGAACTGGTCGGCAAAGAAGAAGACAATAACAGTCGTGCTTGTTTCCTCCATCACATTTGTCACGTAGGTATCCTGCCGTGACAAACAAACAAGGGCCACACCCTCTAACTATCTGTAGACCACTGGCCTCGTCTATCTTCGCGCCAAGTATTGAACAAGTGATGGGAGAGTTCCACTCGACGAATCAGCAACTGGCCTCGTTCATTGTCTCCGTTTATCTGCTCGGGTACTGCTTCGGTCCTTTGGTTGTTGCACCCCTGTCTGAAATGTACGGCCGTCTTCCGCTGTACAACATTTGCAACGTTCTGTTTGTCGTCTTCAACATTGCTTGTGCCAAGGCTCCCAACTTGGGGGGCCTGATCATTTTCCGACTCCTCGCAGGCCTCGCTGGTTGCTGCCCGCTCACACTTGGAGCTGGAACACTGGCCGACATGATTTCCAAAGAGAAGCGTGGAGCCGCTATGTCTTCGTGGGTCTTGGGACCTCTCCTAGGACCTGTCGTTGGACCGATTGGTGGGTATATCTTCAACACTAAGGAGATGACTGTAAAAGCTGACAAAAATAGCTGGCGGATATCTGTCCGAGGCTAAAGGCTGGCGTTGGTCGTTCTGGGTGGTGTCTATGGTGGTGAGTTGACTGTGAGCTCGACCAAACCAAAGCTAACATGTCTGATAGGGCGGCGCGATTACATTGGCCAGCTTTGTCTTCATGCGAGAGACATATGCCTATGCCCTGCTGGAGAAAAAGACCAAGAAGCTTCGCAAGGAGACTGGCAACCCTAAACTCAGGTCTGCCCTGGATAAGGGAACCACAACCAAGGAGCTGTTCAGCTTGGCAATGGTTCGTCCAACCAAGATGCTGCTCTTCTCGCCCATCGTCTTTCTCCTCTCTCTATACATGGCCATCATTTACGGATACCTGTATCTCATCTTCACTGCAATGCCCATGATCTTTGAGGGGCAATACCACTTCTCGAGCGGATCTATTGGCCTTACCTACATCGGTATTGGCGTGGGTTCATTGATAGGCCTTGCCATTGCAGGAGCCACATCTGATCCTCTTGTGAGATATCTCACTAAGAAGAATGGTGGAGAGTCCAAGCCAGAGTACCGACTCCCGGTCATGACTGGGGCGTGTGTCCTGATCCCGGCTGGTTTGTTCCTTTTCGGATGGTTTGCTGAGAACAACAACCATTGGATCCTTCCCATCATCGGAACTAGTTTCTTGGGTACTGGCATGGTCGCCGTATTTGTAGGTCTCTCTCAACTAGTTGCGCTTGCAACTGTGACTGACTTCTTCGATAGATGTGTATCTCGGTCTACCTTGTCGATGCATACCTGGAGTATGCCGCATCCGCTATTGCTGCTAGCACCGTGTTCCGCTCGCTGGTGGGAGCACTGCTGCCCTTGGCTGGTCGTAAGATGTACGACACCCTGGGTCTTGGTTGGGGCACATCGCTGCTGGCCTTCATCGCGGTGGCGGCGATTCCAGTGCCACTGATATTTATCAAGTATGGCGAGAAGATTCGAAGTAGGAATCTGTTTGATGTCCAGTTTTGAGTAGGTAGGGATAAAAAGTCAAGTGATTTTAAGGATGGAACCGGATCTTATCGCATGGATGTTGCAAGGTACGGGATGTCTGTAGGAACCGGGTACAAGGATCAATTAGAGGATTGTGACAGGAGGATATAATAATCTCCAATCTGGCATATATATAAAGACATAATAAATGGGTATAGAGACCGAGTATAGGACCGAACTTCAACTCGCATCATCCACAAATCGTTATCAATGATGGACTTGTCAATGCCGATGCTGATTGTCTTGTCTTGTCAGATCACAAGCTCCAGCCAATAACTGAGGCCGAGATTCTTCTTAGCGAGGTTTTCCGGAATGTCGGGTCCACATAACGTAAGGCGGACCAATCAGGCCAACACCCGTCCAGCCGAACCTCTCCCGGACAGCGGGCACGGTCGTACGATTGCAGGATGCTCGAATTCTTTCCTCAATAAACCCATCCTTCTTCGCGAACCTCTCGAACTACCTCTCCTCCCCGACCCGCTCACGACGTCAATTGAGCTTCCTCCGTCTCGTCTCTCCGTCTGTCCTCCGTCCCTCGATCGAATTCGCCCACCATGCTGCGCACCCCGGCCTCCAACCTGCTGCGCAAGAGCCTGGTGCGCAGCTCGCCCGCCCTGGCCTCCCGAGCTGCGTCGACTCACGCCATCTCCAACCCGACCCTCGCCAACATCGAGAAGCGATGGGAGGGCATGCCTCTCCAGGAGCAGGCCGACCTCTGGATGGCTCTTCGTGACCGCATGCAGGTCAACTGGAAGGAGCTGACTCTCCAGGAGAAGAAGGCTGGTGCGTACAATTGTCTCCTCCACCACGAAAATACCTCCCGCGTAGCCGAGTCTCTGTGGTCATCATCACCACCAACCACAACCAAAGGCCAAACCACCACGGCCCATCAATCAGCCTCGTCATTCATCAATTCACTCCACAACTCCGTCAATTTCACACTTCAGCCTTGCATCTGAGTCTCCAAGAGCCTCAATTGCATCATGTAGACCCAATCTCCTCAATTCGTGGCCCTGATTGGTGGGCCCGGCTCTGAGCCATGGCTGACAAGCCATCAAACGACCCATCCCCTGCCTTTATGCTGCGTCACCTTCAGAAAACTAACTCAAACTGTCTCAATAGCCTACTGGATCGCCTTCGGTCCTCACGGTCCCCGCGCCGTTGACCCCCCCGGTACCAACGCCCGTGTCGCTTGGGGTGTCGTCGTCGGTCTCGCCGTCAGCGCTGGTCTCTTTGGCCTTATCCGCCTTGCTGCCAAGCCCGTCCCCTACACCATGTCCCAGGAGTACCAGGAGGAGACCAACGAGTTCCTCAAGGTATGCTTTGCTCCCGCCCCTCCCCCGCAAAGCATCACTGACATATATCCCCTTGCAGAACCAAAAATCCGACCCCTTCACTGGTATCACCTCTCCTGGCTATGCCGGCAAGGGTATGGTCCAGTCTCCTCCCAAGGGCAGCTCCTAAATTCAATACACACCGTCTTTTCTTTTGTGCTAGAAGTTGGGGTGACTCCATGGAGACGTCATAGTGTGTAAAGCGGCCTCGGGGCAGGGCGTGACTGGGGGTTTCGAGGTCGCTCCAGAGTTGATATCAAATCATCTTGGTGTAAATACTGTACTACAACAACGGAACCCGAGTCGAGTCATTTGTTTGAACATGTTTGCTTGCTTCTCGATCCACGTGGAGAGCATACACCAGCGTTTCCAAGCCAGTTACCCAAATAATTCCCACCCAAACAAATCATGCAGTTGCTCCAATACTCCCTGTGCATTATACATTTGATCAACAGGGATCTTCTTATCCCCCACTCTGCCCAGCTTCCCGGTATCTCTCGAAAGTATCACTTGGTTGTGTCTTGGGGTTCAACTCCTCCTCTTCCATCTTCCTGTCCACTTCGAATCTGCCATCCTTGCCCCAGTACGCTGGTTTCTCCGTTCCCTTGACGCTCGCCTCGGTGATGAGTACGTAAGGCATAGGGGCGTCAAACATGGGCTCTGCCAAAACCCGTTCCATCTCCATCTTGAGTCCTCGAGCACCCGTTTCTGAAGCAGCCGCCCTCTCAGCAATTGCAAATAGGGCCTTCTCTGTAAAGAATAGTCGAGAAGGATAAGTCTCGAAGAGGGCCGTATACTGGGCAACGAGGCTGTTCTTGGGCTCAGTCAAAATACGGAAGAGGTCATCCTTGGAGAGGGGACTAAGAGCACAGATGTTGTGTAGCCGCCCAATAAGCTCTGGAATGAAGCCAAAGCTTTGGAGGTCGGCCGGAGTGGTGAGATCAAGTGGGGTAAAAGTAGAAGCCGACTGCGGGTTGTGATGAGGGAGGTGTGTGTATGTCTCAGCCGGAAGAACCTGCTTGCTCCCAGACATGGTTGAGCGGCCGCGGAGCTCTCCTCCAAAGCCCATGGACGGCCTCGCGACTCTCCTAAGAACAGCCTTATCCAGTCCAACGAAGGCGCCGCAGAAGACAAAGAGGATGTTTGTTGTATCAATTGTATACTGGTCGACTTTGCCACCAGGCGGGGCCGCCTGAGGGGTAGAGGAAGAGGGGCCGGATGAGTTATAGTTGGTCGTGATGGGTGGTGTTGACCGAGATGAGCGGTTGTCCTTAACGTTGATAGTGACCTTTGTTCCTTCAACAAGCTTCAACAGCGCCTGCTGGACTCCTTCACCCCCAACATCTCGACCGGTTGTGGTTTCGCGCCTCGCTATCTTGTCGAATTCGTCCAGAACAACAATGCCGTGCTCTGTCGCCTTGATGTCATAGTTGGCTTCAATGAGGAGTCGCTCGATACAGGTCTCGACGTCTTGCCCAATATATCCAGCTTGTGTAAAAGAGTTACAGTCGCAGATGGAAAAGGGAACATTGATCTTTTTGCTGAGTGTTCTAAGAATGGTCAGTATGGGTAGCGGGACATGGAGAACCATGGCAACGTACTCTAAGATATAGGTCTTACCAACGCCAGTTGGACCTATCAAGAGGAGATTGCTCTTGTCGATCTTGACATGCTCGGGGATGCTGAGGTCCTCGGCAGCATAGAGATGATCCATGGGATCTTCGTCATACTCGTGATTATCATGAAGACCACGGACCGACTCATTGTGGCCCGGGAACTCATCTTGTAGAGCATCAGTGTTTTTGCGCTCAGGCATAGGACCATGCACACGCTGACCTTCGACGGGGTGCATCTCGCGGCGTTTTTGATGCAGCTCCCTGTCTCTAGCAAACCTCTGGCGCATCATCTTGTCACGCCGGTTCCGATCCTCGTGCTCATGTTGATGTCGCCTCCGTAGGTTCTGGTAATGATTGAATATGGTTGCACAGATTGTCTTCTTCGCTCGATCCTGGCCAACGACATAGTCGTCTACGCGCTTCTTCAGGTCCCGTGGGTAGAACTGCGGGACGCCGAAGCTGGCCTTATTGAACATAGGGCCACGCCCCGGATCGACTGACGGATCATAGCTACTGTTGAAGCCCGAATTGAAGTCGGCAGTGCGTCTAGATACAGCGAGGGGAATCGATACGGATAGATGTCGACAGCGCGGGGAGGGATTGTAGGATGGCGGTCGGGAGCCGGCGATGGGCAGCGGTCGCAGGAGAGGAATGGAGACGGAGCGGAGACCACGACGGGTCGCAGGAAGTGCCCTTACGAAGGGCGCCATTGTTGTATATGCCCGAGTCACATAATAAAGGGCGATTCCAAGCGGAGAGTCAGGAGACAGTCGACCGAGATGACCGTGTGTCTGGGCCGACGATGACGGGATGCGGGGACTCGGAGACGGCTTGACACGGTCGAACGGTACAGCCGAAAGCTGAAAGCTTATCGCATCATCAATTGGTAACAGAGATGAGGTTTTGTACGAGGGGAAATCCCGGTAATATACAATAGGTACAGAGTTGACTTAGAGATGACAGTGATTGATGAATTACGCGATGTCTTTGGATGCTCCGGAACTGTCCAGCCGGACATCTAGTCAGCCGCAAGCAGTTGGAGCATCTTCCGCTATCGGTGCGAGAGTTTAGAGGCCGAGGACGCAGGCATCTGCAGCGACTCACAGCCACTAAAAGCTCCGAGTTGCAGCTCGTCCCACTAGAGAAGCCGACTGGGGGATCAGATAAGGACGACCGCCCAAGCACCCCTACTGGATCATCCATCAATCCTTCCCGTGCCGCCGTGCTGCACTGCTGCACAATGATTCCGAGAAAACCTCATCATGGCACGGCAAACCCGAGTGGCGGGATGGCGAGAACCTCACCGGGCCCGCTCTCAACCACAACGCGAGCGTCTCAAGGTACACAGCGGCCACACGCCTTCCACATATGGCACAGCGTACAGGATACGTACCCTGGCCGTTGGGAAACCCACCCCATCCGCGACGTCATCTCAACTTATCGATAAAGCTGCCTGAGGGTCAAGGTCAAGCGAAACGTGCGTGCAGCGCCAGGTTAGGGGAGCTAGTAGACGAGGTTGACAAGGTCTGAGATATCGCCATTCTTTTTTTCTTCGCCACAACCTCGACCTGTTCAGTTCATCTGGGCTCGGTGGAATTAAAATCTTCATTCCTCAAGTGCAATTGCTCTAGCTCCTTCCATTGCAGCCGCCCTCTCGAGTCTGGTTTGGATTGCGACACGTCGACCTTGTCTCACTTGAAGCTCAACAATTGCCTGAAGCTCACAACACCACTTCTACCTACCTACCCCGCCCACGACTCTTTCCATCACTTTCATCCTCCCACACGCGTCGTATTCTTCACTGAGCGTTACAATGGCTGCAATCGTCGAGAAGTCGTCCAATTCTTTGGACCCTAACAATACCAATGGTGCTGCAGATGACATTCCTAATGATGGTACAGGTTAGTAGTTGGTTCTGACATATGATGATCTGATGGTCAAAGGGGGCCCATGTTGACGATAACTCTAGGTGTTGTCAAGCTCGACCCCTGGCTGGCCCCGTTCAGCGACACCCTCAAGAGACGATTTTCGAAGGCTCAAGAATGGATCAAGACCATTAAAGACGATGAGGGTGGTCTCGAGAAGTTCAGCAGGGTATGCTTTGTCCTTCAGCACCCTGGGCCTAGTACTGATGCAAAAGAATCCAGGGCACCGAAAAGTTCGGATTGAACGTCGATGCCAACAACAACATCGTCTACCGCGAATGGGCACCCAATGCCACCGAGGCATTCCTTATTGGAGACTTCAGTAAGCCTACCACTTGCCAGCTTCTCCCTTCAAGCTCTTACACTGATGTTAGACAACTGGGATCGCTCCACCCATCCCATGAAGAAGGGACCTTTTGGTGTCTTCGAGATCACTGTTCCAGCCAAGGATGGCCAGCCTGCTATCCCTCACAACTCCAAGATCAAGGTAGGCTGCTTCCAATTTCTTGTCAATTGGCCTGTCCCATATACTGACACTGCCTCAAGATCTCCCTCACTCTGCCCAATGGCGAGCGTGCCGATCGACTCCCCGCATGGATCAAGTACGTGACACAGGACCTGTCCGTGTCGCCCGCCTATGACGCCCGTTTCTGGAACCCCCCCGCCTCCGAGACGTACAAGTTTAAGCATGCGCGACCCAAGAAGCCCGAAAGCGCTCGCGTGTACGAGGCCCATGTTGGTATCTCCAGCCCCGAGCAGCGGGTTGCAACCTACAAGGAGTTCACCAAGAATATGCTTCCTAGGATCAAGGATCTTGGTTACAATGTGATCCAATTGATGGCTGTCATGGAGCATGCCTACTACGCCAGTTTTGGTTATCAGGTCAACAACTTCTTCGCGGCGAGCAGTCGATATGGTCCTCCCGAGGACCTCAAGGAGCTCATTGACACTGCGCACAGCATGGGCATTGTCGTACTCCTTGACGTGGTCCACAGCCATGCGTCCAAGAACGTGCTTGATGGACTCAACGAGTTCGATGGCACCGACCACCAGTACTTCCACGGCGGTGGTAAGGGTCGCCATGACCAGTGGGACAGCCGACTCTTCAACTATGGTCACCACGAGGTGATGAGGTTCCTGCTGAGCAACTTGCGATTCTGGATGGATGAGTACCAGTTTGATGGATTCCGATTTGACGGAGTCACTAGCATGCTCTATGTCCACCATGGCATGGGAACGTACGTTGCTTCTACCAAAGAGCCCATTCCCTGATTAAATGCTGACTGAAATAGGGGTTTCTCTGGAGGCTACCACGAGTACTTTGGTGCAGATGTCGATGAGGAGGCTGTCGTCTATCTTATGCTGGCGAACGAGATGCTTCACCTTCTGTACCCAGATGTCATCACCATTGCCGAGGATGTTTCGGGCATGCCTGCCCTGTGTCTGCCACTGTCACTCGGAGGTGTTGGCTTTGACTACCGCCTCGCCATGGCAATTCCTGACATGTGGATCAAGATCCTGAAGGAGCTCAAGGATGACGACTGGGACATTGGCAACATCTGCCACACCTTGACAAACCGACGTCACGGTGAGAAGACGATCGCATACGCCGAGAGTCACGATCAAGCGTAAGCTCATAACCCAATCCTTCTCATTGCCAGTTGCTAACTGCCGCAGGCTTGTCGGCGACAAGACGCTCATGATGCATCTCTGTGATGCCGAGATGTACACCAACATGTCAACGTTGTCGCCTTTGACTCCAGTCATTGATCGGGGTATGGCACTCCACAAGATGATCCGCCTTCTCACGCATGGTTTGGGAGGCGAGGGTTACCTAAACTTCGAAGGTAATGAGTTCGGCCATCCCGAGTGGCTTGACTTCCCCCGAGAGGGCAACAACAACTCCTTCTGGTATGCTCGACGACAGCTTAACCTCACGGAAGACCATTTGCTGCGATACCAGTTCCTCAACAACTTTGACCGGCAGATGAACAACACCGAGGCCAAGTACGGATGGCTCCACGCGCCGCAGGCGTACATCTCACTGAAGAACGAGAATGACAAGGTGATCGTGTTTGAGCGTGCTGGCCTGGTATTCGTCTTCAACTTCCACCCGACCAACAGCTTCAGCGACTACCGGATCGGCATCGATGTTGCTGGAACATACCGAGTAGTCCTCAACACGGACAGCAAGGATGTTGGCGGATTCAGCCGCATCGACGAGGGCACACGGTTCTTTACAACCGCCATGGAATGGAACAACAGGAAGAACTGGACACATGTGTACATTCCCTGCCGAACTGCTCTGGTAAGAGGCCTCGCTGAACATGAGTTGTCTAATTCACTAATATCGTCATAGGTTCTGGCGCTTGAGTCGACGGTTTCGCAGAACCCTTAAGGCCCACCTGAAAAGAAAAGAGACAGGAGTGAAGCTAGGGACACCTAGAAACAGTACTGAAGATACTAGAAACTTGATGGTTGGTGATTCTCTTCTCTGGCGGAGACATGATGGGCCTTGACAAGGTGAACAATTAATTGCGGTGGGGCACTCACTAATATGATATCTATTTTCGTTCCTTTCTGCCTTGCAGAGATACAACATTTGAATAATAAAAGATGGCAATTGATACATATGAACCAGTGTCGTATTAAGTGAGCATTGGAATGACTTGAATGAGAACCTCACACCTGGCTGTCGCGATGTCGTTGATATTGAGGCAGTAAACTTTTGGAGGTTGATGGCGGTGGCGCATCGGGATCTGGCCCATGGCTTCTGCGGGCCTGAATCTGGGCATTGCTCGGACTTTTCGGCTCGGGCGTTCGGGATAGCAAGGGGAGGGACAACGAACGAACGACCTGCAATTGACAGCGACCATAGAAGGCAATAGTTGGATGCGACTTGATTGAATTAGTTAGACATATTCCCGGGTTTAGATGCTGTAATTTCAAGAGAAATGAACGTCAATTGAATATTCATTGTTGTAAAAAGGCTTCCGATCGAAGCTCGACGGTAACGATATCGGTCTGAGTGCTCATGAACCGGGGCAGATTTTTAGGTACGGGCATGGGGAAGGGAGAGGGGCCGACGAGGGAAAAAAAAGTTGGAACAGAGCTTGCGCGAACAATTGGCAAATCTCAGCGTCAAAAAAAACTGGATCCCAACATCTCCTGGGTGCCCCAGCTTTACTCAATTGCCCCCTGTGATTGGGCATAATGAGGGGTCTTTCGGCGTGGGCAGCGAGCTGAGACCAATAGGGGCAACGGAACGAGATGCATGGGAGATGGAGATCCCTGATCTGTCTTTGTTGCCTGGGGGCAAGCTAGAGAAACTGGACGGCAGCAGAAACAGCTCGTTGAAAGAGCGCAGACCTACTGCATCTTGGGCAATTGGACGTTAGGGTACTCCGTGTACTCGGAAACTGTGATGCACTGTGCATCGATAGCCGCAATTCGCTGTAACAAGGCTCCGGCTGTATCCAGGACTGGATGGGTGGTTGCTTGTGCTTGTGCTTGGGCTTGGCTCAAACACTCTCACACCCATCTTCTTCCTCCCATCCATCTCGGCAGCACCCAGCCCAGGTCAATGCTACTTTCCCCGCTCTATTGCTGTGCTCTCCCGTCCTGGAGAGATGCATAGCATCACCTGGGGGCATTGCTGGCTTCGCTGCGAGATCAATGATGCGGTTGATCTCATCTTTATTAGCCGTTGTGAGGAGGGGTACTTTTGCTTGCCGCAATTCATCCCCAGCTTTTTGTCGTCTGTCCCCTGTAATTCGGTGCCCGTCGACCGATATCTGACCTTCTGTAATATACCGCCTCCTGGCTTGGATCTCAGCAATTGATCCCCCAAGCATTGCTCCGCTGTCGCTCCCACAGTCTCTCATAGCCGGGCTGTTGGCTTGCTCTGGGCTGGTCCGGAGGTGGGTGGTTCTGAGTGGCTCCCTGACGAGGCAACTACTGGGTCGCGAATAATCCCGCCGCGTCGTCCCGGTAAATTGCCGGCATCGCAGCTTCTCAGGTGGGGCAGAGAGCAATTTCGGGCCTAGTGCCACACGTGACCTGCCGCAAAGCTCTAACCGACGAGAAGTCGTCCCCGAGCAAAACTGCTCACCTCCGTAAAAGTTCTCCCTCAGCTTCAACCAACCTCTCTCCACTCCCATCTCTGATCGCTCTTTGTCATCTGGCAAGATGTTCAAGAGGTGAGTATCGAATCCGAGAACGACTGTCGACATGTTTTCGACGACGTTCCCGCTCCAATTGAGGCCCAATTGAGCTGACCAACGTGTTTTTCCCTCGGCAGCGGCATTTCCTCCTTCGCCCGCGCGGCTCGCCCGGCCGTCCTCCCTCGACGTGCCCTCCGACCTGCCTCTTTCCGACTCCCCATCAGCAGCCGATGGGCGAGCACTGCCAGCGTCGGCACCGGCAAGATTCACCAGGTGAGTTTCGAGCTCGTCCCCGATTTCATTCCGGTCGCCCGGCTACACTCAATTTCATCAAACTCCGTGCTAACCCGACTACCCGCAGGTCATCGGTGCCGTCGTCGACGGTCAGTCAATCCATCCGCGACAGGCTCTCTACCAGCCTGCCTCGACCCGATAAACATGTTACTGACTAGTTTGCAGTCAAGTTCGATGGCGCTAAGCTCCCCGCCATTCTCAACTCTCTTGAGACTCAGAACAATGGCCAGAAGCTCGTGCTCGAGGTTTCCGTATGTATCAACTCAATTGCCTCGCCTGGCCCATCAATTCTAACACGCAGCAGCAACATCTGGGTGAGAACGTCGTCCGATGCATTGCCATGGACGGTACCGAGGGTCTCGTCCGAGGTGCTCCCGCTCTCGACACCGGTGCTCCCATCACCATCCCCGTCGGTCCCCAGACCCTCGGCCGTATCATGAACGTCACTGGTGACCCCATTGACGAGCGTGGTCCCATCAAGTCTGACAAGCGCCTGCCCATTCACCAAGAAGCCCCCGAGTTCGTCGAGCAGTCCACCTCCGCTGAGATTCTCGTCACTGGTATCAAGGTCGTCGATCTTCTTGCCCCCTACGCCCGTGGTGGAAAGATTGGTCTCTTCGGTGGTGCCGGTGTCGGCAAGACTGTGTTCATTCAGGAGCTCATCAACAACATCGCCAAGGCTCACGGTGGTTACTCCGTCTTCACTGGTGTCGGTGAGCGAACCCGTGAGGGTAACGATCTGTACCACGAAATGCAGGAGACCTCCGTCATTCAGCTCGACGGTGACTCCAAGGTCGCCCTGGTCTTCGGTCAGATGAACGAGCCCCCAGGTGCCCGTGCCCGTGTCGCTCTTACTGGGTGAGTATAGTGCCTTCCCTTAACACCTTCCCCAATACCCTCCAACATGGAGTGGCTCTGCACCAGCGGCGATTAGCCGCTCATACACCATGATTCTCTACGCACTACGCTTTTTGGACGCCTTAATAACGCTTTACACAGCTTGACGATTGCGGAGTACTTCCGTGATGAGGAGGGTCAGGATGGTGAGTTATTTCGAGAGCCAAGCAGCCAGATTTGATACTGACTTTTCCCAGTGCTGCTCTTCATTGACAACATTTTCCGATTCACCCAGGCCGGTTCCGAGGTGTCTGCCCTTCTGGGTCGTATCCCCTCTGCCGTCGGTTACCAGCCCACTCTTGCCGTCGACATGGGTGGTATGCAGGAGCGTATCACCACCACCAAGAAGGGTTCCATTACTTCCGTCCAGGCCGTCTACGTCCCTGCTGACGATTTGACTGATCCTGCCCCCGCCACCACCTTCGCTCACTTGGACGCCACCACTGTCTTGTCCCGTGGTATCTCCGAGTTGGGTATCTACCCCGCTGTCGACCCTCTTGACTCCAAGTCCCGTATGCTCGACCCCCGAGTTGTCGGCCAGGAGCACTACGACACCGCTACCCGCGTCCAGCAGATCCTCCAGGAGTACAAGTCTCTCCAGGATATCATTGCCATTCTTGGTATGGACGAGTTGTCGGAGGCTGACAAGCTTACCGTCGAGCGTGCCCGTAAGATCCAGCGTTTCCTGAGCCAGCCCTTCACTGTCGCCCAGGTTTTCACTGGTATTGAGGGTGCTCTGGTCGACCTCAAGGAGACCATCAACTCCTTCAAGGCCATCCTTAACGGTGAGGGCGACAGCCTTCCCGAGGGTGCCTTCTACATGGTCGGTGACTTCGCCTCGGCCAAGGCCAAGGGTGAGAAGATTCTGGCTGAGCTGGAGAACAACTAAGGGGCTTGAGTATTGAGAGTTAATGCCGCGGGAGACGGGAGGAGAGAGAAATCGGGCCTATGTATAGAGAAGAGGAACAAGGCCCGGGGAGGTTTCTCATAAGCTCCATCAAGTCTCTTTTGTGAGCTGTGTACCAAGAAATCAACAAAATTCCTCTTGTAGCCATATCAAGCTTTCTTTTTTTTGACGTGATGGTCCCTGTCGCCTTGTGAAGTGCTGTGCTAGTGCAGTACCTTTATGTGCCTTGTCAATGTTCTGCCACCCACGCGAAAAGACGACACACCAGGCCAGGGACTCATGTTAGCTTATCCTTCCCTAAAGGTAGCTATTAAGATGTGACGAGAATACTAAAAAATCTATACTATATTTTTATTAAATTAGCATATTTTTTTTAAAAATATTTACGTTATTTTCCTTCTGAGTTTTATAAAACCTTAGACTAGATCCCCTTGTTCTGGCATCTCCTTTATTTCTTAACCTCCGTGCCACCCCAACTCCTAGTCTTACTATTGCCTGGGTTTCCATCAGTCTATTAAGTCTAACAAGTGAGTTAATTCGAGAACGTTGTCCCTGCTCTCACCCCCGAGTGCCATAAACACTCGAGGTTCTTATGGACAGGGCCACACATCCACCACAATATCTAAACAAGTATCTCTCCGATATATCTTTTCTTATGGGTGGTTTTCAATCTAAGAACTGCAGTTGTGTAGCCAGTTAATCCAGGCATCTCTGTATAATAGGGTTAGGGTGTGTTATGGTTAACCTTACAACATAGGGATCATTGCCATGTAGGGTTGGACGGCTTAAGAATCGGTTGCTCTATGTGCGGAGTTGCTTCACCATATAGAGTGCATAGGACACTTTGGTTTCTACAATGTCATAATGGGCATTGATAGAAGTGATTCAAGCAGGTAGATGAGTAGGGACGGCATGTAGCCTTCTGTTCCATTTGTAACAACATCAACTATCTTGAAGGGTAGAGACTTTTCGTCTCTTGGGTATTCAAAAACAATGTACCAAATTTTCACATGTTCACCTCACTGGTTCACCACCTATGTGACCTGTGGTATATCACGCATGCCCTTTTACCATGCCTCGCCAATCCAAAACGCCTAATAACTCAAACACAACACAACGCCACAATATAACACCTTTGCTCTATGACGAGCATCCCTCAAGGATCAACAACCGTGGACAGAGCGTTTCAACCCCCAGGCTTCCACAGCTCCGGATCGTTTTTCCACTCATCGATGCTGTTATCTTTCCTAGGATCTAGGAGAACAAGCTTCTTTTCAGAAGGTGTCCATTCAACTCGCCGCCCATCGTCATCCAGGAACGTAATGGCTGCGGTAGGATCTATGCGGAGGCTAGTGGGCATGCTGGGCACCCAGTTGGGATTCTCAAACAACACTCTCGCAATCTCCATGTCGGTGTCGACCAGGCGGGCCATCTGCGGCACTACCAGGAGATGCTGCCACTCTGGACCGAGGCACTCGCAAAGGTCGTTGAGGGACCGGTCGCCAACGTTTTTGAGCCACCAGACGACTTTGGTGAGCTTGAGAAAGGCAGAATAGTAGGCTAGAATGACGAGGGCGCGGGGACGGCGCTCACGGGCGAGTTGGATGAAATGGCGAGGGATGAAGGTGAACCAGGTGATGATCCGCAGCATCATGACGGGACTGATACCGTCGTTGAGATTGTGATAGAGAGAACCTAGGTACTTAAGTGTTTCGTAGTAGGTGTCGACGTCAGTAAAATCTGGGTCGTCGGCCTTGATGGAGGTAACCATGAAGAGAAGGTTGTTGGGGATTGCACTGGTGGCCTTTTCGAGGTCTATCGGCGGGCGAGAGAAGAGTGCGTAGAGACCAGAGTCAAAGAGCCTCTCGACCCCCATGAGGTCAATGACAAGGCCGATGCCCCGCCAGACAATCATCCAGTCGATGATATACAACTCTTTGGAGTCATCATCTCGGAAGTTCTGAGAGGAGAGGGCAGTTAGGAGGAGGGAGTTGGCGATGAGGGCGGGATATGTCTCTGGACGAGCCTGCTCGACAGCACGACGATAGCCTTCGAAAGAACGAGCTCGATATGCGAGGGCGCGGGAAGGCTCGCACTCCTGGTTGAGGCTCTGCATATGGAGGCTGGCGAGGGCAAAGAGAGAGTCCATGAGAAAGGGATTCTCAAAGGCCACCTGGACCATGCGAGTCTTGAGAATCTCGCTGACGGGGTTGAAGCGGCCATCATCTATGGAGAATGAGGTGCAAGTTGCGCTGGTATAGAACCATAAGAGCTTCATGTCGGCATTGTCCATTTGACCAGAACGGAAGAGCGGTTGTGATACCAGGGGCCCAGTCTCCTCGACCATGTCATCACCGGATGATATAGACATAACATCCGGCGATGCAGCACGCTGAGTGACAGACGAGACACTCGAAGCCGAAGGAGAGTTTGGAAGGTCATTGTTTGAGGTTGAAGATGAGGCTGGAGGGTTGGGATAGACGCAGTCAGCCTTGCGTAGTCTGCACGAGCGACAGACGGGCCTGGCTTCATCGCATTTCACTTTTCGCTTTTTACAGTTTTTGCACCCTGTCCGGGACTTTTTGTGAGGGCGCTTGGAGTGATAGGGTTTGTCCCCAGACCCCGGTTGTGTTGCTGACTCCTGCGGAGGTTGTTTGGATGTCTGAGCTTCTTGAGAAGCCGTGACTGAGGTTGAAGTATCCATGGTTGATAGGGTTATATCATGGCCAAGAAGAATGAGCCTGAGGAGAGAATGAGGCAGCGAGACGGGAGGAGCGGAGCGAAACGGCAACGACGCTCGGGTTGTCCCGATTACATGGAATAATATGAGGCAGATGCGAGAGAGAGAAAGGGTGCGAGTCTCGATTGATACAGGGGATGCCCCGGCTGATGACAAGGCGCAGTGGAAACGACAATGGCCCCCGCGTGCCTCAGTCGAGCAACGCTTAGACGATGAACTAGGGCTGTGAGTGGGCGGTAGGGAGCTGTTGATGGGAGTCTATGATGACGATAACGAAGCCCCAAAGAAAGGCCCGCATCCGACAGTGGTCGGGGATCGGCAGCCTTAAGCGCGGCGGGCGGTTCGGACCCCGGAGGAACGTTGAAGGCCGGGGGTTGAGACGGCCAATAGGCGTAGCGCAGAGGAACTTTCACAGACGGGAAACCTTGAAGAATATAGAGTACTGTAATAAAGTAGAGGGAGTTTAAGTAAGACGGAAGCCAAGATTCAAGAACATGAGGAAATCCATAAGGCAGGGTCTAGCCAATCACATAGAGACCAGGATCCCCCTCCCTCTCCCTTAAAAACGTCAGCCTGAATTAGAGGAGGGGTGGCCGCGCCGTTGCATTACGCAACTGACGGGTCAAACGACAAATACGAAAATAGCTGGAGCCAAAAAATGACCTTCGGTTAGACTGAGCCAAGCTCTCGAGTCCGAGGGTCAGCCCCTGAGCCTTACGATTGCATGCTTGAACTGGGGTAGGTACGGATGCCAAGACAATCCCAGCTCTGAGCGGAAACATTCTCTGGGCCCTGTACCTACCTAGGTACCTACCTACCTACCAATGAATGGTACATTCCCAGGTAGTTAATGTTGTAAGCGCAATGGAGAGAACGAAAGAAGGAGTATGGTTCTTCCTGCTATAGGCACGACCAGGCCTTTCCCAATCGCCAGTGTTACCATCGCCATCCGAGTTTCCTAGAGCGTACTGGTGACCGTGAGGGAAGGAAGAAAGTAAAAAAGCGGAAGATGGCTTATGCTCGGGTGGATGGCAAGTGATTTGTTGAAGCGGAAGTTTTTGCTATTATGCAGAGTCTTTGCTGTTGAGTACCTAGGTAAAGAGTTATTGCCTCGACGCACACGTCGACTTTGAACATGGTTATTCGAGTGAGAGCTGGGGCGAACGCTGGGGACGGGATCGTATGGCGACATAGGATAATGACGACTGGCAATGCCACAATGAACAGTGCCGCCTCCACTCTGTTGAGGAGGACACTATTGCCACGATTTGAAAGTGAAGCGAAAGCGTAAGCGGAAGTGAAAGGATAAGGGAAAAGAATTGGTAAGTGGAAGGAGTTGGAGATTTGCGGTACTTGTAGAGGAAGGTAGCCAGGGCGCAGTGAAAGGTAGGTTCGTAGTTTCTCGGTAGTTGGAACTGCATTGGCCTGGGCTATCATCTACGTGCCGACACCAAGACATCTGTCTCCTGATAACCGCTCCATAGGAGGTAGATAACCTAATAGATACGAACAGAGAAAAGAACAACTGGATTGCTGCAGCTGATCCTTACCAAGCAGACAGGAGAGACTCCAAAAGGGATGGGAGTCTGACAGCCAAGATAACAGGAGGAAGGACGGAAGGGCCAACCTACCCCCTTACGCCCTGCCATCCCATTTCGTGGGCATCATCTCAGGAGGCGTGTACGCTGTTTTACCATCGCCAAGCCTCAGCCTGGTTCGACATACACAACAGTGTCTCATCACTGATGAGCTTCCAATATCAGGGACATTCTTATCGATGAGCCGGGTGAATCTTCGATGAAGAATCTGCTAACCGACTGAGCGCGGATCTATGGTACAAGTGCGTGCGG
This sequence comes from Fusarium duplospermum, assembly GCA_003946985.1. Classification (NCBI taxonomy): domain Eukaryota; kingdom Fungi; phylum Ascomycota; class Sordariomycetes; order Hypocreales; family Nectriaceae; genus Fusarium; species Fusarium duplospermum. The sequence goes on from NKCI01000050.1 coordinate 123,449, forward strand.
TGCAGACAAGTGTCATCTATCTGAGAAGTGAAGCCTTGGGGAGATGGAGCCGGGTTCTTTCCCCCCCCTTTTGGGTTTCCTTGATACCGCAGCTGCTTAGCCGACCTGTGACGTTCGCGTGGAAAGGAAAATGTTTTTTTAGGTTTCCGATCCTTCGCCGCCGACTACCATGACTTTAGAACTCTAGATCATGCATTCGTTGGGGAACGGGTCTTCCCAGCAGAGGTGGCCGCGAGAGAGGGCATCGTCGAATGGCTTGGGTCTTGGCAGTAGACGAAATGGTATAATGGGGAACTGTATTGTAGAGTAGACTCCACTCAAGACTCTTCACTTCCCTCTCCATTCACAAACGATCATTGCGTCGGGGGAATGTCGTTTGAGCTGCACTCTTACTGGACAGTACTCAACCGCATCTAGGAGCACGCTGCCGATCGAAGCAAGACGTTTCCAATAGGTTTTAAGCCACACATCTCGGATTTTGTCGCCAGCAACAGCCCGATCGTCCTCTAAGTCGGGAGTTTTATCGCAAAGTACCAGCATGACCTGGACGATAAATGGGCAGAATGGCGGAGAGGACACGTACAAGCCTCGACGCCCATGAATCAGCGCTGCAACGGCTAGAGAAGTAAAGGCTAATACAGCCGAGATTCGGAACGATAGGGCCTTTCGCCTAATAATTCCATTTGAAAATGCTTTGGGGGGGATATGACAACCTATGCCGACCAGACATGGGGCGCCACGCTCACAACTCTCGAGGATGGCATTGATAGTAGCTTTGAAGAGTTGTCGTGCAGATTTAATCAAGAGGAGGATAGCATATCTCGCAATCGCCGGTTCGTTAGAGCTCAATACTAGGGGAATCACACTCATCGTCGTAAGTTAGCCATAGCATGGCCCCTCCACATCCATGTCCTGTTTGGAGTCTTTGATGAAATAAGATCCACGTACACCGGCCTTAAATTGGCGCCACTTTTGCTGGACCTTTTGGCATCTTGAGATACAGGTAGGGAAACCAAGCCCTCAAGTATGTGAAGCAACCGATTCCTCAAGAGACCTCGTTATGCGACAGTCGGCACAGCATGCAGCGATATGCGAAGAGCCTTGCGCAACACGTTGGTACTGCCCTTGGAACAAACTGAGCAAGAATTGGTAAAAGACCAAATGAAGACTATGCAAAAGTCTCAGCCATGACGTTGCATTCTAACCGTTACAACTGCCTCCGAACTCGCATCGTCATGAAACCAAGTTTGGTAGCGGTGTAAAGAGCCAAGACTTCCCAACTTAGTTCACCGCAACTATGGGCATTACGAATTGACAAGTGTAACCCAGGATATCGAAATCTCCTGCATAGTTCTTCATCATGTTACAAGACATGTTCAGAGACAATTAGCTGTGGTAGGTTGTTATAGTTCCAAGATTACATAATCTCCGAAACCCGCTGAACGCCAAGTCTCCGACCATCAACCGCCAGCGAGAATCATATGCTCGATAATTTGTTAGAAGGTCCTTCGCTGCGATTAGAGCCTCCTACTCGGTAGGATTTTGTCAACTTCCCCCTCCTGGTCGCCTACGACTATAATCCGCTCGGATGCACTCGCCAGGGCTTCGCGCCCTTGTTCATCCCGCTGCTGCCGTCGCCGCCAGAGCCCCGCGGTCCCGAATCCTCGGCATCGCCTATCGATCCTTTCAGACGTCGTCTACTTGGCTGAACGGTAGCGGGAGTGGCAGCGGCGCAAACAATGGAGACAAGCCTGCGGGTGAATCATCGGCGGTAGAAGGAGAGGATGTACAACCGCAGAATGGCACCGAATCATCGCCAGGTCGTTCACGACTTCGAACCTCAAGCTCTTTAAAGAATCGTATCGCTCGCAAGAACGTCGCCCCAGATCTACCCCCCGCCACGCTCCCCCAGACGTTCCTCGACGAAAATGTGACTCTTCACAATGCCTGGCGCAGGCCTCGCCTCCCAATTGCTCTCGCCGAAGACGCAAAGCACCCCAAGACGTCGTCCATCTTTGTCGATCCTCGACCGAGCGAAAAGACTCCCAGAGTACAAGAGTCTAACAAGGCTCTCGAGGAGTACTTTGACAAGACTCTCGATGCCTTGATAGAAAAGGCTGGAGACCGGGCCGGCGAACTTGTCAAGCCCGAGACCGACTCGAGCAATACTGAAGAGCTCGTTCACAAGCTCACAAGCATCACCCGCATCTATGACATGCTCCTCGACTCAGCGTGGCACCTTACCGATTCGCTATATCCTGCCCGACATGCGCACTATACATATACCTCTCGACCGTTTTGGTGGTGGAATTACTACAAGGACTTTGACCGCCATAGTCAAGAGTTCCGCGATCAGTTCTTGTCTGTCCAGACTGCCATTGACAGCATCCTCGACTACGACTGGAGACTGGACCATTCCTTGTCTCAGGCCATCGCTGACCTACCCGTACTCACCTTCTCCTCCATTCGATCCGCCCTCCGTCGCGAATTGACAACATCGGCACCTGCTGATTCCGAGTCGAAAAAACTCAAGCGCCAAATCACCATCCTCTCCATGTCTGGTTATGGCGGTCAAGCCATATCAGAAGCAGTTGCAGAACATGCGGCGTACTTTAACAATGCCGACTTGGTTCGCTTAGATGCTCAAGACTTGTCGGTTTTGGTGGGAGAATATCTTGGGCAAGACTGGGCTTATTCAAGGGGGTTTCTGTCGACCATGGGGTTTCGCGCCGCTGAGATGAACGGGAAGCTATACAAAGACCCAGAACCTCCACCACGTGCAGCTGAAGAAGAAGAAAACGACCAAGACACCGTGAGCGTCCGAACAGGTGCAGGCCAGCAAGAGGATGAACACCCCAAGGCAAAGCCGGGTATCTTTGACCCCTTTGACAAGTGGGAGAACCTCAAGCTCGACAAGATTCTGGATCAACTTACACAGGCTGCCGAGCTGAAGCACGGCTCTGCTCGTGATAAGCCACTTCTCATTCATATCCACGACTTTGTGGAACTTAGTATGACCCTCGAGGGATCGATACTAATTGCACGACTGAGGACCTTGGTGGATGCAGCCTGGCAACAAGGCGCCAAGATTGCCATCTTTGGAACCTCTTCAAGCGAGCAACCTTCGGATGAGTATCAGAGCGTTCTCCGAGAACTCTCCTTTGGAGATTTTGTCATCTCTCGGCACGTTGAGCCGCATCGCACTCTAAGGCAACCTAAGCCGTCTGGTGGCTCTCAAGTCTCTGACAACCCCTTTCCTCTGCAAGACACGGATCTGTTTGTGGAGAATGTGCGGAACGTGAATCGGATGCTCAAGTCACTCGGCGGCCATCGACTTCTGGACTTTTCGGATGACCACATGAAGATCTTTATGCGTGCCACCGACACGCGGGCTCAAATGCTCAAGAAGTCAATCCTCCCTCTGCCTGAAGTATACAACATTGCCTGTGCCGCGAAGAGACATGAGGAGGAATCAAAGGGCGCTGCAGCAGGAGGAGTGTATGAAAGACTTCTCATGGGACCTCTGAGGCAACGGCCTGGACAAAGGTTCCTGGATGATCCAGAGCCTGAAGACAAGACCACTGCGGAAGAGACACAGAAGAAGGCCGAGGACTCACAAACCGCTAGTCGGGCATCTATGAAGCTGAACGAATATGAGAAGCGTATATCTTCGGGGCACATCAACCGCCAGAACCTGCGAACTACATTTGACGATGTCCATGCCCCCAAGGACACCATCAACGCCCTCAAGCTTCTTACATCCTTGGCTTTGGTGCGCCCGGATGCCTTCTCATACGGTGTTCTGGCCCAAGACAAGATCCCTGGATGTCTCCTGTACGGCCCCCCGGGCACAGGAAAGACTCTCCTGGCAAAGGCTGTTGCGAAGGAGAGCGGCGCAAACATGTTGGAGATTAGTGGTGCTACCATCAACGACAAGTGGGTGGGCGAGAGCGAGAAGCTCATTCACGCCGTCTTCACTCTCGCCAAGAAGATCTCGCCCTGCGTTGTCTTTATTGACGAGGCCGACTCGCTTCTAGCTAATCGAAGCATGCTTGGTGCTCGCGCATCTCACCGCTCCCACATCAACCAGTTCCTCAAGGAGTGGGATGGCCTAGAGGAGACGGACGCTTTCATCATGGTTGCTACAAACCGACCCTTTGATCTTGATGATGCTGTCCTTCGACGTCTACCACGCCGTCTCCTTGTCGACCTCCCCCTCCAACCTGACCGCACCGCCATCCTCAAGATCCTCCTGAAGGGCGAGGAGATTGACCCATCCGTCTCGCTCGAGGACCTCGCCAAGCGCACGCCCTACTACTCGGGTTCAGACCTCAAGAACGCCTGCGTCGCCGCTGCCATGGCCGCCGTTGAAGAGGAGAACGAGGCTGCCGCTCGTCACACAGGGCCGGAGCCCTACGAATACCCCAAGAAGCGCACGCTACGTCAGGATCACTTCGATAAAGCTCTGCGGCAGATTCCCGCCAGCATCAGTGAGGACATGGAGTCTCTCAAGCAGATCCGCAAGTTTGACGAGGAGTACGGCGCAAAGAAGAAGGGTGCCAAGAAGACGATGGGCTTTGGTGTTGGCGCCGAAAAGAAGTTTGCTGATGCTGAGGAGGTGCGCATTCGTCGAAGTCCTTGACCAAGTTCAACACAAGCTTGGTTTTTCTTTTTTTCCTATTTTCGTTTCAATGGGTATTCATTTGCAGGGGACGGCGTGGGGAGCTTTCATTTAAACCATCATAGACTCGGGTAGCTTTGGGAGACATGGAGGATGAACTGATCAGATGGGAAATAAGCATTCAAAGGTGTCTTTTGTTTCTCGTCATCTTTTTGGGCATGAGTTGAATATAGCATGGGCTCAAAAGGGGGAACTTGTACTGTAAGAAAAGTGTACTATATCATATCAAAGACAACGATGTTGAAGATGTAAAGGACTTGTGGTAGGGGTTGGCCTGAGCTGGTCTCTTTATTTGAACTACCTATTATTATACAACTGCCTGCTCTGTCCAAGTTTCATTTCATATTTGTTTGTTCTGTCTTATTACCAAAATAACCGTGGACGATATGTTGCCATCCAGCTAGCCTCATGCTTCCGTGGACACCTTAATCCCCTCTGCGGCGAGAGCTCTCTGGTAATCCGCCTGAGCCTTCTCCAGCGCATCGATAGTCGGCTGCATCAGTGACATAACGGCTGGGCGGCCACCGCCCACCCTGTCCGCCTTCCAGCGGATCTTCTTTCCCGTTCGCTCAAAGTGATCACGGATCTCCTTCTTGCGGGCACGGATGATTTCCTCTCGCTCCTTGTCGGCTTCATCTGCGACAGCGTTGATACGTGCGATGGAGCGGCTCAATGACTCGGCGAGGTACTGCAGTTCGGCAGCACGATCCGCGTCTCCTGAGAGGAAAGCGTTCCAGAACTGGTGTAGGAACTCGATGGTTGTGGCATGAGTAAGGCTACACTTTCGAGCAAGTTCAGCAGGAAGGCCCATGGGTGTAAGGGCATCAGTGTCATGTCCATACTTTTGGGCCCGTTGCTGACGAACGCCCTTCATGACGTCCTTGTCCGCAGCTTTCAACGCAGACCGTGATCCCACATGAGCACGCTTGGGAGTATCGTCGTCGCTATCGCTCTGTTCATCAAAGCCAATAGCTGCTTGGAGATTGATGCCTCCTGCGCCATCGCCCTCGAGGGTTTCGAGATCGCCTTGAATCTCGAAGAGCACATCGCTAGGGGCCTGCTTTTCAAATAGGCGGGCATTCGACGAGGGTGCTGTTTCATGTTTGGAGAAGAATTTGTTCTGCTCCTTGACGTTGAGCATGATACGATGCTCCTTGGCATCGCCCTTCAGATCGCGGAGTGCAAGTTGGTTATAAGTGTCGTAACCTCCACTGACATCCTCGGCATTGGAATCCGACGGGGCAACGTTGGCCATGATCTTCTCACTGAGGCTGTTGAGTGTCTTTACAATGGGAACGTTGGTTCTAGGACGCATCTCGATATCCTTGGCATTCCCGCTCTTGAATCCGCCCTGGTTCTCCTCGTTGGCCTCAATGTCGATGATGTGAGGAACCTGCTGTGCCATGATCTTGCTCTGAACGGCTACCGTATTCTCGCTGGGGTCGTACTTGTCGAAGAGAGGGTCATTAGGATCATTCTCAGTGACTCGCTCACCCCGTAGCTTCTTAGACAGTCTGCTCAGGAAGAATCGGGACCAGAACTCGGCCTCAGAGAGACGAGGGACGTTCTCGTTGTAAACACGCTTGATCAGAGGATGTTGGGCAAAGATCATCTGAACTTGTTCAACGCTAATATTGAGCTTGAGCTCTCCATCGACAGTCTTGGGCTTCACTGTCGAGAGAACGTTGTACGCTCCCTTCTTCTGGTTGGTCTCGATAGCGTGGGCTCGGAGAAGGTTTGTTCGTGTCGACCAGAACTGTGCATTGAAAGCAGCTCCCGAGATAGAATCGGGTTTAGTCTGCATAGCTTCCATATAGGTCTGGTTGAGACTTGTGTCCTTTGACATGAGGGACCGTTGTAGCTCGATGTCATTCTTCAAGTGAGCATCATCAAACCAGCGAAGAGAAGTAGGCTGCGAGTTAACAGCACTGGCAAAAGCCATGGATGCTGAGCCGCTACCCGCATTCCCATTTGCTGTTGGGGTTGAAGAGCCGCCTGTGCCAGGGGCAGATGGTTTCGGTACGCCGACATCATTGGTGCGAGAAGCAGCCAACAGGCTTGACAAGAGGTCCTTTACAGCTTTGGCCTCTTCTTTGGCCTCCGGAGTGTTGAAGTGGAAGAGATATGTAGCAGGGTCGGCAGTCTCGGAAGTCTTTTCAAAGACCTTGAGCATCACCTTTGCCGAGGTGTCTGGTGTCTGCTGAAGGTCTGAGACCGACGTTAGTCAGAAAAAGCGCGTACGCGCAGGCTGTCCCGACTCACTGGTGATGTTGGAAACGGAGAGGGAGACGGTGGGAGGGCCGCCGGAGTTTGGAGTCCAGGTGACAAACTGACGGTCACTGGTGAGCGTCAGGATGCCATCCTTCTTCTTGAAGAGGGTGCGGCCTGCGGGGATGGCCATGATGGAGACGACGATGACGCGACGAGCTCGACGCGGCTACGAGTAAAGGCACGGGAACTCGACCCCCTGAGGGGACTCGCGTCGTGGAGTTCTACGCTGAGATTTCGCCTCAGAAGCTCTGGGGATGGATGGATGGATTCGCAGATGTCGTTGAAAAGATCTCCAGGCAGAAGGCTGGAATAACAGCTGATGAGGAGCAAGCGGCCTTTGTTGGCGACGATAGCGACTTGATTCACGTGAGTCTCTGACACGACTTGTCTCTGATGAGGCTGTCTGAGACCAGAATAATCTGGTCTGTTTGCTTGCTTGCTTTAGCAGCTTGAAATGGATGTCGTCGTCGTCAAGGCTTCCGCTTCCCCCAAAGCTTCGAGAATCTTATCCCTAAAGTAAGGTACGTAGCCTTGCGCTGATGCACCAGAGTGGGGCCTGAAAAAGTTGGCGCCCGTGGAAGTGGTAAGTGGAGCCGCCGCCTGACGTTGGCACCTGCTGCAAAGCCGACTCCAACCTGCAGGGCCTGACCTGAAGAGACGGATGAAAGAATACACCGCAGGTCAGCAAGGCGGGAAATGAGGGATAATGATGAGGGTTGTTGGGAAATGCGTGGTTGGATTAGGTATCAGGAACTTTGAGCCATTTATTCTGTAACGTCTCATCTTTTCATAGATGAATGCCTCGACGGTGATTAACAGCCTCTTCACCTCACCCTCACCGAGGAAGAGCCAGGCACAGCTACTCCAACTGTGGCTGGTGGATTGTCAATTGCTGGCTCACCCGTGGCTGACCCTTCCCCTGACCTGCAAACCCTCCTAGCCCTCCCACTAAAAAACCCGGAATGCACGTCCCACCCCGACACCGAGTCGCTGACCTTGTGGCGTCGGCTATTGACCCTGTTTAAACCACGTAAAACTTCACGATGGTTACTCCGCAATCTTGGTCGTTTCCCGTGCGCCCCGATGCGCCTGACACCTCCCATATCTGTACCCTACCTAAGGAGACCGTGCGAGGATCGTGCTCCCCTATCCAGATTACCGCAATGACAGGCCACTCTTCGGCTACTCGCAGCCTACGAGGACACGATCCTTAAGCCATGATCCGTTTGATCCTGCAAAGAAACCCCCCCAGCTGCGCCCTCAAATCGCGGGGAAATACATACACGCACAGCCTTGGCGACGAGCCGGGTAGACGGACGTCATGACGGTACAGTGTGTCCGGAGATCGGTACGGTCACGGCCAAGCAACGTCCAGGGAGCGGTGATCCTCGGTAAACACACCTCAACCCCCGAGCCAGACCCCCAGATGCCCCGAAAATGCGAGTGGGCTCCCCCAATGATAGCGGTCACCGCTGCCCACGGTCACCTCCAAAACACTGTGCGGCATCTCGCCCCGGAGGTCAAAGACCGAGTGACTTGCCGCGCTGTAAACCCCTGCAAACCCTGCTGCAAGTGGCTGGGCCGCGCCGTGCGCCTCCCTCCAGATCCGCACTGCTTTTCTCGGTCACGGCTGCCTCTGGCCAATCAACGTCTGATTCCCACACGGCCAGAACCGGGTTTGCCGGGGGCGTCATCGTATTTTTCCAAGCAGCAGGACATCAAAGGCCAGCAGTGAGCTCCAGTCGGTCTCGTCTCGGTGGTCACAATTTCTTCTCCCGCTGGTCCCTCCAGTTTCATTCCTGTTCCTGTTTCCCTGTTCGTTCCTGATATACTCCTCCTCCCGCACTATCCTCCTTACTTCCCCTCCAATTCCTCTCCCGCTCCCGTCCTCGCTGGGAACTAACCGTCCGCAACGACTTACTCCGCCGTTCCTTTGTGTCGCCATCTAGAGCTGCCGGGGGATGCTTCCCATCGATATCCTCTAGTTCTTCAGCCCGCCCCCCTTGACCTGTCCTCGCCTCGTTCCTCCACCACATTACTCGCCCATCATGTTGAGGAATTCGCTTTGCAGAGCTAGCTCCCAGCTACTCCGTGGTGCTAGATGCTCCGCTGCCTCGTCTTCGGCCTCCATCTCGACCGTCTCGGCTCGCACTTCATCATGGAAGCTTGCTGCCTCCCGCCGGCCTCTGGCCCTTGCTGCTCGTCGCGGCTATGCGACCAGCGCGACCTCGTCTCCTCCCGACCCCAGCGATAACTTCCTCTCCGGGAGCACCGCCAGCTACATCGACGAGATGTACATGCAGTGGAGACAGGACCCCGAAAGTGTCCACGTCTCGTGGCAGATCTACTTCAAGAACATGGAGAGCGGCGAGATGCCCATCTCCCAAGCCTTCCAGCCTCCTCCTAACCTGGTCCCTAACATGACCGGTGGTGTTCCCCGTATCTCTGGCGGCCTCGAGGCTGGTTCCGATGTCACCAACCATCTTAAGGTCCAGCTTCTTGTCCGCGCCTACCAGGCCCGTGGTCACCACACCGCAAAGATCGATCCCCTCGGCATTCGAGGTACCAATGACGCCAAGGGCTTTGCCAACATCAAGCCCAAGGAGCTGACCCTCGAGCACTACCAATTCACCGAGAAGGATCTTGACACTGAGTACACCCTTGGCCCCGGTATCCTGCCTCGCTTCAAGCGCGATGGTCGCGAGAAGATGACCCTCCGCGAGATCGTTGATGCTTGCGAGAGGATCTACTGCGGCTCCTTCGGTGTTGAGTTCATCCACATTCCTGACCGTGAGAAGTGCGACTGGCTTCGCGAGCGTCTCGAGGTCCCTACCCCCTTCAAGTACTCGGTTGACGAGAAGCGCCGTGTCCTGGACCGTCTCATCTGGAGTTCCAGCTTCGAGTCTTTCCTGGCCACCAAGTACCCCAACGACAAGCGATTCGGTCTTGAGGGTTGCGAAACCCTTGTTCCCGGTATGAAGGCTCTCATTGACCGCAGCGTCGACTATGGTGTGAAGGATATTGTCATTGGTATGCCCCACCGTGGTCGTCTCAATGTTCTCTCCAACGTCGTCCGAAAACCCAACGAGTCCATCTTCAGCGAGTTCGCTGGTACGACAGGTGCCGAGGATGAGGGCTCTGGTGATGTCAAGTACCATCTCGGTATGAACTTCGAGCGACCTACTCCTTCTGGCAAGCGTGTCCAGCTCTCCCTGGTCGCCAACCCTTCGCATCTGGAGGCTGAGGACCCCGTTGTCCTGGGCAAGACCCGCGCCATCCAGCACTACAACAACGACGAGACGACTCACCGCACCGCCATGAGCGTTCTGCTCCACGGTGATGCCGCTTTTGCTGCTCAGGGTATCGTTTACGAGTGTCTCGGCTTCCACTCTCTCCCCGCCTTCTCTACCGGCGGTACCATCCACCTCGTCGTCAACAACCAGATTGGTTTCACCACCGACCCTCGATTCGCCCGCTCTACCGCCTACTGCACGGATATCGCCAAGGCCATCGATGCCCCCGTCTTCCACGTCAACGCTGATGATGTCGAGGCTGTCAACTTCGTCTGCCAACTTGCCGCCGATTGGCGCGCTGAGTTCCAGCACGATGTCGTCATCGACCTCAACTGCTACCGAAAGCACGGCCACAACGAGACCGATCAGCCTTCTTTCACCCAGCCTCTCATGTACAAGCGCATCACCGGAAAGGAGCCCCAAATCGACATCTACGTCAACAAGCTGATCGAAGAGGGTTCCTTCACCAAGGAGGACATTGATGAGCACAAGCAATGGGTTTGGGGCATGCTCGAGGAGAGCTTCACCAAATCCAAGGACTACACTCCCACCTCCAAGGAGTGGACCACCTCTGCCTGGAACGGCTTCAAGTCTCCTAAGGAGCTTGCCACCGAGGTCCTCGCCACCAATGAGACTGCTGTCAAGCCCCAGACTCTGGAGCACATTGGTGAGGTTATTGGAAGCGTTCCCGAGGGCTTCCAGGTTCACCGCAACCTGAAGCGAATTCTCACCAACCGAACCAAGTCTGTTGTTGAGGGTAAGAACATCGACATGTCCACTGCTGAGGCTCTGGCCTTTGGTTCTCTCGTCACTGAGGGTTACCATGTCCGTGTCTCCGGTCAGGATGTCGAGCGTGGTACTTTCTCTCAGCGCCACGCTGTGTTCCACGACCAGGAGACCGAGGACACCTACACTCCCCTCCAGCACCTGAGCCAGGACCAGGGCAAGTTTGTCATCTCCAACTCTTCCCTGAGCGAGTTCGGTGCTCTTGGCTTCGAGTACGGTTACTCTCTGTCCTCTCCCCATGCTCTCGTCATGTGGGAGGCCCAGTTCGGTGACTTTGCCAACAACGCTCAGTGCATCATTGACCAGTTCATCGCCTCTGGTGAGGTCAAGTGGATGCAGCGAACTGGTCTTGTCATGTCTCTGCCCCACGGTTATGATGGTCAGGGCCCTGAGCACTCTTCCGGTCGTCTCGAGCGATACCTCCAGCTCAGCAACGAGGATCCCCGGGAGTTCCCTACTGGCGAGAAGCTCGTGCGCCAGCACCAGGACTGCAACATGCAGATTGCCTACATGACCTCTCCCGCCAACCTGTTCCACATTCTTCGTCGACAGATGCACCGACAGTACCGAAAGCGTGAGTTAACCCATTCAATCAATGCCTATAGAAGACTTATACTAACTCTGATTAGCTCTCGTCATCTTCTTCTCCAAGTCTCTGCTCCGACACCCTCTGGCCCGCAGCAACATCGAGGAGTTCACTGGTGAGGACGCTGGCTTCCAGTGGATCATCCCCGACCCTGAGCATGAGACTGGCGTTCTCAAGCCTCGCGAGGAGATTGACCGAGTCATTCTCTGCAGTGGTCAGGTCTGGGCTGCTCTCCACAAGTACCGTGCCGATAACAACATCGACAACGTTGCCTTCACCCGCATTGAGCAGCTGAACCCCTTCCCCTGGCAACAACTCAAGGAGAACCTCGACCAGTACCCCAACGCTAAGACCATCGTCTGGGCCCAGGAGGAGCCTCTCAACGCCGGTGCCTGGAGCTTCACTCAGCCCCGTATCGAGACCCTGCTCAACAACACTGAGCACCACAACCGCAAGCACGTCATGTATGCCGGCCGCAACCCCAGCGCGTCGGTTGCCACTGGTCTCAAGTCGGTGCACAACAAGGAGGAGCAGGAGTTCCTCAAGATGGCTTTCACTGTGAAGCAGGACAAGCTCAAGGGCGAGTAAAGAAAGAAATGGACATTAGCAGGACAGGTTATGGGGAGGTAAACTGAATGGCATTGGTACTGGATGGATGAATGGGCTATTATACATGGACACTAATCATTTGGGAGGGAAGAAGCAACTACAACAACTACAACAAAAGCCGTTGGATCTGGGGAGCAAAGCAAGCGAGCTTAAGCTCTTCATGTAAACCATTTGTATCATACCCTCCTAGATGAAGGACACAGACATTTGCGCCCTGGGTTTCCATTAGCATTATTGGGCATTTGGAACGAACGACAAGGCATGACATATTTTTTTGTGCGATTAAATTACTTGCTTTTTGGGATATATTGGCGATTCATGATATGATTGATATATACAAGGATATGCCTCTCAACGACGGAATCTCGGAACTTGATTTGATATGCATATTCATTTATTGTGCGTGTAAATTTTTTATCTTTTTTTTTTTTTAACTGTCTTGGATTGATAGATGCACTGCTACCTTGGCGCATCGACCTCAACCTGCCACGGCCGCACTATCCCGTCATCGCCCGTAGTAACCAACATCTCTTCCTCGCCGCGACGCTCGGATCCGGCATCGTATCTCCGACACCAGGTAATGTGGTTGACCTCGTAGGGGCCGTGAGCGCTGGGGTGGGTCGCGAGCAATCTCCATGGTGTAGATGCCGATTGTTGGGCTGCTTCCTCGGCGTTGACCTCCGGGATATCTCCGCCCGAGTTACCAAAATGTTCCGTGTACAGCGCCACTACGCCGTCGCTTCCGGTGCTCGCCACGAGACCCGTCTGCGAGCTCCAGGTTACCGAGTAGATGTCGCGGGTATGCGCCTTTGGAAGGATGGCTGTGCATGTCCACTCCTCCCGCAGAGACTGACGCATCGTGTTGGGGATGCCTCCCAGGGCGCTCCTCGCACCTGTACCCGTGCCGTCCTCATTGTCTTCCTCTTGCTGCAGCGCCCACACGCGGATCGTCCCGTCAGCAGAGAAGGTGAGGAGTCGTGGGAAGAGATCTCCTGGTCGTGGGCGAGACTCCCACTGGATACCCCAGACTGTGCCCTCGTGGCCCTCGAGGACGGCGACGCACACCCACTCTGCATCTCCGTCCTCTCGCCAGATGCGCACCGTGTTGTCGTAGCTGGCGCTGGCGAGAACATCAGATGAGTAGCTGCGCCGAGCATTACGGCCGGGCAGGTCCGGACACCATGCCACCGCCTTGACATCTCCCTCATGCTCGTTGAGGACGGCGATCGTCTCCCACTCGTCGTCAGCCTCAGAGGCGCCAATGTCTTCCCAGATCCAGACCGACTTGTCGCGCGAGCAGGTTGCCAGGTATGTGCCCGAAGGGCTAAATGCACACGACTTGATCTCCGAGTCGTGGCCCTCCAGCACCAGCGTAAATTCCCAGTCCTTATCACCAGGTGAGTCGTCGTCGCTGTCGTCATCGTTTTTCCTCCGTACGTCGCGCTGTGTCACCTCAACCTCCAACTCACCACCTTGCGCCGCCGCCTCATCACCATCCCATCGCCAGATGCCAGCCGTCGAGTCGAAGCTACCCGTGACGAGGCACAGACGGTGCGGAGGGAGGTGAGGCTTCCATGCCGCCGAGCGGACGGAGCGGGTGTGGCCGCCGGTGAGGGTGCTGTGAGCCGAGGCTGTAGACAGGGAGAAGACGGTGACGGCCTTGGAGTGGGCGGTTGCGAGGAGGGGCAGCGTCGGGTGAGGGATCGAGGCCCAGGCGCGTTCGTGGAGGTCAGGCTTGAAAGGTGGGAGGGCGATGATGCAGGCCGAGGTCGGCGACGTCATGATGGGCAGCCTGAAGCCTCGAGGCTTGGACGACCGAGATAGGAGCAGCAGGTGAGTAAATACTCTAAGCCAAGTTTCGAATTGGCGCCTTTGTCTATGCAGGAAAGAGAGTTGTCGTGATTGCGCTGGTGGTCAAGTTTCTAGTTAGTGGTGGTTTTAGGTCCTGCTTTTCCCCTCCCTCTGCCAAAAGTTAGCCATGGGGGGTTGATTGATAAGATAGCGATCGCGCTACTGAACAACCCCTCGTCCGGTTCCGGGGGAGAACATTACAACACATGATATCTCACTGGATAGACAACCCATTTAGACTCGGTTTTTCAATGTCCGAATTATTAGCTTGTTGCTTGGTATCCATTGCTGTTACTACCCATCTAATGTGTATCCGTTAATCCATGCCCAGTACCCATTGTTGCCCAGTGTCCGTTAAGCCGTATCCGTTTGATCCCACCCGTCTATAACCCGTATTTGTCCAAGTCATTCATTCATATCTCCAAAACTGATCATGGCATCATGGCAAAGTTCGTGGTCGTCCAGCTCTCGCGGCTTTCATTCTGATCCATGACCAGATTTCCCTCACGTCTCCTCCGGGCTTGAGCTTTTGCTCCCGAGCCATCTCAAGCCCGCCCTTTCTGAATCCTCCCGGAAGAAGCGTCCATACGGCGATGATGAAGGCCAATATTCCAAGGACGATGGGTTGCAGAACCTGTACGCCTGTTTGTTGGGCAATGGCTCCGACTGCAAAGGGGCCGATGGCAGCGCCACCTCCTCCGACAGCAGATGCGAACCCAAGCGCACTGATGTGATAGTCGGTTGGAAGCAGCTTTGTTGCTGCAACAATCGCAGCAGGGAACAGAGGTCCCAGGAAGAAACCCAGGAGCATCACGAAGATGACCGAAGCTACAAAGTCTGGTACCAGCCAGTACAGTAGCTCAAGGAGTATGGAGAGGGCCAGGTACATGGTGATGGCCAGCTTCTCACCGATGCGCTCAGTTACGAACCCGAGAACGACACGGCCCAGCGTGAGGCCCAGCCAGAAAAGAGTCACCGTGAGGCCCGCGAGGAAGGGCTTGGCGTGCCGGACCCGCAACATGAAAGTGACGATCCAACCGCCGAGGCTGACCTCTGCCGCCACGTAACCCAGCAGGAAGATGGCGACTATCCAAGTGACGGGCTCCTTGACGGCCATGAGAGTCGTCACGCGGCTCTTGCCCTGCTGAGAGTGCATGCGTCGCTTGTACTCGTCGCCCGTCGCGCCCCAGAATGCGGTTGTACCGATGATGAACTCGACGAATGTCAGACCGATCATGATGTAGAAGAAGGTGTACCATTCCAGATGGGCTTCTGTTATCATGGCAGACGCGATCAGGGGGCTGATGGTGGCCCCGACGCCGTAGGACCCATGGAGGAAGCCGAGCAGTTCGTTGGCGTGGTGCATGTTTCCGATCCAGGCGTTATAGGCGCTGTCCTGCACGCCGTTTCCGAATCCAGTAAACATCATGACGCAGGGCAGAACGGGAAACGACGGATGGAGGGCCATCGGGAGGTAGGCGAGGAGGCGCGTGATGGGTCCGATGAAGGCAGCGCCGCGCTGGCCAACGGTGTAGTGAATCCAGTTGTTGACGAGGGCGGCGACAATGTAGCCCGCAAAGGGCACGACGAAGAGGGTCGACACGGTGGTGTAGTCGATGGCATAGTAGGTCTCGATCTAAAAGGGGCTTGTTAGTGATGATGTTGGTGGCGGTGGTGACAGTCAGGGGTTATATAAACTCACGTATGGCAGAAGAGCCTATAACACAGTCAGTTAAAGAAACGGCGATACAGGTTCATCCAGGGACACACTTACACCAAGGCATCCGTCATTCATTCCCATTATTAGAAAGGATACGTTGGTCACGTAATAGCGGTAGGCATTAATCCGTGTGCTGTTCCAGCGCTCTGGTTCCGCGACCGAGTCTGCGCTGTCATCGCCTGAAAGGCATCCGGTTGGAGAGACGGGGGGTTTCTCTGGGTCATAGTCCAGGTGGAGGTGTTGGTTCGCCATCCGTTCTGCTGGGAACGTATCGTATGCTGGACTCGACATGGTCATTTTGTCTGTGTCTAAGAGCAGAGACGATGATGATGATGATGATGATGAGCACCAGCGGCAATTCACCTTTACGAGCGAGCAAAAGATATAATATACTCTCGCACTCCAGTCCCGTGGACAAGCCAAGGGCCTAACCTGGGAAGGGTCATGGGCCATCCATAGCTCTGTGAGGCCCGGTCAAGCTCGTCTCGCTAAACAGGAGTTACCCTCTCCGTACGTATTACAGATTTTTTTTTTCACGTCTCAACCTCCCCACATCACATATTGCAAGACGTCGTCAGGTAGAGATTGTGCCACGTCTTGGATAGCGGTGAATGTGAGGATCAACTGATGCAGTATATTAAAGCCTTACGGGACACGTCGAAGCGCCCGGCCGGGGCTAGCAGACGCATGACCCGGCGTGGGATATCGCAGGTCCTGTGGCTCCTGTGCCTCTGCCCCGGCATTGGCATCGGGGGGGAGGGCAGGGCGGGTAAAAAGCAAGCAAGGGGTGTGACCGAGACGCGAAAGCAACTGATCTAGCCGCCGGGGACAGGGGACGGGAACAAAAGCAATGAGAATACCGCGATCCTACGACTGGGCCGACCACTGGGGCAGGGGACAATGAAGAGTTTTTGCGACGTAAGCGGTAAGATCGGTGAAAGGATATGAGCGAAGGACAGGGCAGAGAATTGAGTCGAGCAGATAAATACCCATGAGGGAGAATATCGAATTGTTTTGGGTCGTGAAACCGCGTAGCCAAGACTCGATCCATATGTGAGGCAATCGTGAAATGAAACATGTTTGCCATATAACCCGGCTCCTAACTATGATTAGAGTAACTTAAAAAATGTGTTGAAACCAACAGCGTCTCATCCGAACTGAACGGTTCGGACGAGACACGTCCTAGGCCCACCGTGAATGCTCCTTGGATATGCCTGGGAGTAGGGATGGGATGGATAACCACATTACCTGTCCAACGGGACGGGAACAGCTACGGAGCAGTAAAACCAGCAACATGCCAGTCCCGTCACAGCATATCCGTATCCGCGTCCGTGGATCGATGGCCTCTTCATTGCGGGTCAAATCCTCCTCCTCCCAATTAGCTCCCGACACGGGGGGTGAGCCTCATTCTTTCTGCCCCGGAATTTGTTTGGTACGTTGTAAGCTTGTAAGACAAGGTTGGGCATTCAGACGTCGGCAGAGGCTGCAAAATGTAACCAGACTACCGCAAAAGCAGGTACCGCTAGACGAGAGACTAACGCAGCAAGGATGTCGTATCGGTGTCGGTGTCGGGAGAGGCGTCGCTCTCGTAACCGGGAAAAGCAATCAAAAAATGACGAGATTTTCGGAAAATTCTTTCCTCCGCAATCCGTCATCTTTTCTCTTTTCACATGGAAAGATGAGGCTGATGATGAAGATGGGGCTGTGCAACCCATTTACGTAGCTTCGCCACACGCGGGGCAGAGCAAGCACAAAAAACACGAAACGTGACGTGCCTACGTCATCGGCCTCTCCGATACTCTCCATCTTCTGAGCTCTTCGACGAGAGCGCCCAACGATGCGCCTCGTGCCCAACGAGAGCCTTTCTCTTGGAAAGCTTGGTATTTGTTACTAAAGAACCATCACCACGTGCTCAGTCGTTCCGTGGCTGTGCGAAACCTTGTTATGACCGTTTTAGAAATTCTATATCTCCAGACATTGTCTCTCGGCATTGTCTCAACTTTGTTAAAACGACACTCGAACCCCTAAACAGCCTCACTCGCAAGAATTACTTGAAAAGAGAGAAAAAAAAAACCCAATTTGTCTCCATCGTTAGATTCAAACTTCCAAGCTCAACCCTGCAGGTGGCCCTTTCTTTCTTTGTCTGGGCTCCAGCTGGCGTCGGCCCTCCATATTAAGCCCGCCGGCGGCTGACTGAGAACTTGACTCCTCCTCCTCCTCCTCCTCACTTTATCCAGCCACCCACGACATCTCCCCTTCATTTTCAACCACTACAAACGAAACATTCTGACATAGCTATTTTTTCCACCATCGACTTTTTACCCACAACAACAAAGCAAAGAGTGAGAAAAATCTGAAATGTCAAATTATTACGAGTACGAAGAGTACTCTTCTCGTCGTCGCCGCGATTTTTCCCCCGACAACTACTCGGGTGGCGCCCCGGCTCCCAACCCCAACAACCCCGGCGCTCAAGGCCAAGGTCAGGGCCCTCCTCCTCCAGGAGCTCCCCCTTACGCCTCGACTTCGCGCCTCGATGAGCAGTACGGCGCTGGTCCTTCCCGCGATCGCATGACCCTTGAGCCTCCCCCGTCTCAGGCCCGTACCCGCTCCGTCCCTCCTCCCAATACCGTAATGGTCCGGCGATCCCGTTCCCGCTCCCGCCCTGCCTCCGTCACCTCCTCTCAAGAAGATGATGACGACGACCGTCGTCGCGACAGCCGTTCCCGTGGGCGCCAGCGCTCGCAGAGTCCCCTCTCCCGTGCTCGTGGCGCTGTCGAGGACAACTTCTCCAACTCGGCCACTGGCATTGGTGCAGGTCTCCTCGGCGCCGTCGTAGGTGGCCTCGTCGCCCGCGAGGCTTCCGACGCAGCTACCCGCCACAAGCACAAGACACGAGGATACGATGATGAGAATGAGAATCGCACTCGCCTCGTCTCCACCATTCTCGGTGCCGTGGCTGGCGGTCTCGGCGCCAACGCCATCGCCAACCGTGTCGAGGACTCGAGGGACCGGGACCGTCGCCGCCAGGTCGACTGGGAGCGTGAGCGCAGCTACGTGCGCGAGGAGGAGATGCCGCGATACGATCGCCGGAGGTCTGGTGACAGGGATCGTGATTCCCGCAGCCGTGACCGGTATGATCGCGGCAGAGCGCTGCCTGCGAACGATGACGAAGAGTATGACTTTGTCTATGACGATCCCCGCTACGACGACCGGCAGCCCCAGCGGCGCAGGAGTGAGGACGCTCCGCGGTACCGCCAATAGTTTCTCTCTACTGTATCCTCTCCTTTTACCACGCTAATGGGCTCTTTCTTTTGACGACTGCTTACGACTCTACGGCTGATTGTTAACTATTCAACGTCTAAAACTATTTCAAGTCTTTTAGTTGGGCAACTAGAACAGTTCCCGACAAGGACACACAAAGAATACGTTTACTTGAACATCTAATGAGGAATGATTTGATGCTACTTACATACCTGTACTTTATCTTTTTAAATCCATATGTCATGTTATTCAGCGATCCGTCTTTGTGCTATCTGTAGCTCACGTGTATCAGAACACGACTCATTTTTTACTGTACACTTGATATTAAAGAACTCATACAACTATCATACAAATCACCCAACTCTATCTCGACCGTCCCGGTATCCATCCATGTGCTAACTGTCCCAGTTTCCCCTCATCCTCGCCCAATTTGTCCCCATGAGCAAACATTATAATTCCCCATTCATACGACCTCTTGGAACTGAGTTGATTTGTCCAATTGATACCATTAGCAGAACTCAGCCATTGATTCGTCTCTCCGCGTTCATTGTCCACTGGGAATCACCACGAACATGCGACGCCCTACCTCGCCCCCCCTGTAGCTCACGATGGTCACGACAGTCCATCTCCCGTTCGACAATCACTTTGAAGAACTGAGCAATCTCGGCCAGTGCCATCTGCTGCGCATCCGAAATGCCAAGCATCTTGAACAGCGATTGCGCATCCACCAGCTGCTTCGCAATCACTGAGTCGGGCTGACAAAAGGTCCGAATGCTCATGGCTCGCGCGTTGACTTTCATAGTGTGCAAAAGCCCACTGATCTCGACTGGGTCAGCCTGTCGGCGGCCATAGAAGCGAAAGTCATCGACGTGCAGATTGATCAGCTCCAACTGTGTCTCCAGGTCGTACCGAAACCCGACAATCTTGGGACGGCCCTTGCTCTGCCAGGCATCAGCTACCTTTTTGAGCTTGTCTGGAACCAAACGACCCTTGTCCAGCTGCACCGTGATGTAGTCGTTCAACGCGGTGCTCAAGTGAAACTCAAGCTCGCAGTAGAGAAGGCTCTGCTCCCTCGAGTCTAGAGAGACAGCCATCCGCGATGTTGGACGGGCTCGAACAACAGGCTGCGCGCGACGATTGTTGTGATGCAGCTCCGTCTACATACAAGTCAGTAGCAGGATCTCCCCATAAGGTCTCAGACTCACCATGTCCTTCGCAATCTTCTTGATACTGTCAAGTATTCCCGCCTTCTTCTGTGGTGCCTTCTTGGCCGCGTCAACACCCTTGTCAGTACGCTCAAGCCATCCATTGTCTCCAATCATTGTCTTTTCACCCTTCTTCACACTGGGAAAGTCGGGTCCTCTGAAGTACAACTGCAATGGGGAGAATAGAGGAGTGCCTGGAGCATTCTCGGCCCGGGGGTTGGCCACCTGTGGCATAGGCGCAGCCTGTGGCATCGGTGGGTGCTGGACCTCGATAGGTCGAGATAGTCGCATGCCGTCCCCTGAGCTTTTGGATCGTCGGGGTCTGTTGATGAGGGGCTCCGGATGGCTTGCCGACTCTTTTATCATTGAGTGTTGGTGTGCGGGAGCCCAATCTTGGTATGCATTGATGACGGCGTCGTTGACATTAGATCGTGACCGAGCATGATGGCAGCCCCTAAGCTCCAGGGGCGATGGGTGAGCAGTATCCGGGATGTTTGGCGAGTAGAAAGAAGACGAGTCATCTTCGGTAACATGAAGTTGTTCATACCTCCCTTGGCCCAGAGGAGAAACAGGGTCGGGAATGTCCTCCATCTCAACCGGACGGGGAGCGCTTGCATTCTGCCGCCCAGCTCCAAGCTGCAGTGGAGGAGGAGGAACCCTATGCCTACGCTCAGCGAGACTACCAGCGAATACATCCCGAGGGGAACCTTGGTGACGACCTGGCATTAGGTCGGAAAAGGTTGTAGAGTCTAGCCCGGAGCCGTCATCCTCGCTCAGCGCCCAACTCGACGGGGCTCCGGAGCGGGAGGTTGATGATTTGTGCTTTCGAGGGGTAGACCTCGGTGTCATCGTAGACTTCTTCTTGGATCTATCAGACTTGGATGGGCTACTGGCTTTACTACTGAATCTGCAAAGTGTCAGTCTCTTCCAAGCTGTAGTGTTGGGGGGTGGCATACGCGTCGGTGATCTTGTCCATCTGACTCTCCGTCAGATTCATGCGAATATGAAGCGGCTGCTGAACGAGGCGCTTGCGCGGGGATAAGGAGCGAGCCCTTTCTCCTGGAGATAAAGACTGAAAGTTGCCCCGGAGAGGAGTCGCGCAAAAGGTCGATGGATCAGAAGACCGTCCCCTGTCTTGGGTCGAGCTGTTGTGTTGCATCGAGTCCGGCGCGCAGCCTCCAGAGGGGCCCTAAAGAGACCAGTTTGATTCAAATCAATTCCTCGGAGTGAATCATGCAAGCCACTGGAAACAATCGTGCAAAGAGCTTGGAATCCGGAGCAGGTAGTGTGGTTGGAAAGCCCAAGGTGCGGATCACCAGTGATGGGACGAGATGAAGGTAAACAAAACAAATCACGGTTTGCGACAGTGATTCAGAATTTGTCCTCGTGAGAAAAACAGACATTGATTTGGCTCAAAATCCCTGGCTGCTCCCGCCAGCTGGCAGCAACTGGCAAAGCCGGCGAATAGGTGGGTAGCAAACTCTGCCACTGGCAAGATCAATTCACATAAAATCAACAGTGGCCATGGCATTCCTACTCTTCGTCAGTGATCATTTCTTTATTTTCTTTGGGGAGATGGCTGCAGAGGTCTCACCATATGGATGGGTCGCATTTGCCTGGTATAGACCTCAACCCAACCATCATGGACGCTTAGCAGGATGCACGTTTCCATCTATAATCCAGGCCGCTATCGAACCATAGCTGGGGCGTAAATGGCCCTTGAAACTCCCGTGAGTACACCAGTTCTCTCATCGCTAGGCCAGTGGCCAGGTCCATTGCTTTATCTTCAGCAACCGGTAGCTCCCTGATGAAAGGGGGCAGCGGCCCACGGTCTGTGTACAAGCCGAACTTTCTCGCAAAATTGGCGTTCGGTATATCCCAGTCACTGACTCTGTGGTTTGATCGCTGCTCGAGCACGCCGTAGAAAGAGACCGCGGCATCATAATCTGGGCGACTCGGGGGGCACGCCTGCCCAGATTGATGTACAGTTGACTTTTTGGCAGCACGAAGCTTGTTCATGACCCGCTCCAACTTACTCCGACCCCTGAATAGTCTCGAACTGAGGGAAAACCGGGAGGTAGTCGCACATTTATCGTCCGCCGGCTCATTAATGTCTCCTTTCCGTAAGAACTCTCCCAAGTCAATTGACTTCTCTCCAACAAGTCGTCCTGGATTGTTGGTATTCGAATTCCATTGCATCTCGTGGAATTCCCTGGCAGTTATCTGACGAAACGGTCGTGTGCCCCCGTTACGGGACGAAACGTACATGGTATACTCAATCACCCAGCTCTTCCTTGTTCGTATGCCGCTTGAGAAGAGCGATGACCTTTCAAGGGTAGGCGAGTAGTCAGAGAGCCGGGTTTGGTACCGGTGGGGGTGCTCTTTTCTCCAACTGGTCAGCGTAGCAGTTGGGATGATAGTGGATGTGACCGTCGTGAGGTGCGGAACGTGAGGAAGCTCGAGATCTGCCTGTATCTCTTGTCAGGGCGAGTTTTGGCCTGGATTTTACACATGTCCGCACGTGTCTGTTCATGTGGTCGTGTCTCCAGCGTTGGAACGCGGCACCTGGGTCATCTGAATGATGACAATCAACCTCGATCATCTCATAAAGCACGCCTGCCGCGAGCCCAAGACGCTCATCGCCCAAGTGATCTCTCAGTACCAGAAACACCTAGACCATGTTAGATACTGTTCATCGATCGGACATTTGGCTTCCTCACGAGCCGGATACCGTCGCTATATCGGTAATTGCGAGGGATATGGGCACAGTATCTAACAAGAACGTTGCGGCATTCTTGTAATTGGTTAGTCGTAATGCTTCAACGGCCTCCTCGTCGGGGGTGCTAACTGTTTTCATCAAACACCTGGGTAGGATCGATTGGCTGGTGCCCAGGACTTGACGAAGACGGCTGTGGGATATTGGCCATTCCCTGGCAACAGGGCCAGAAGCTTCCTTTGAGATAAATGCCGCTGTCTCGGAACAGGAGCTGGAGGACAAAGGGGCAAGGTGAATTACAACCCAGTGGTAAGGATTGGGAGTGCGCCATGTAGGCTTGGTGTGGGCGGGTGTTGTTTAGTTGGAGGATTTCCTGTGTTGGAGTCACCCGGGAAGCGGGATGCACTCAGTGTGGTGTATATACGCATGGTTGAGGAAACAGCGTGTCATGAGGATGGAAGGTGTGTCCTTCCTACCTATCTCGAAACATCGAGTTTGCATCGCGGTCTGGGCGACGCCTGCCAAACACAACTCCAAGATCTCGCTTGCACCTACCGCCTCAAGCTGAATGCCTTGAGTCTGTAAATGTAAGCTCTCTCTTAGAAAACAAATACTCAATATCCTCACGACGACAACATGGAGCAACACTTCGGAGGGTGGAGATGAGGAAAAGGTCTGTAAATCTCAATCTCTAGGAGAACTTTAGGGTAGGCTAATGAAAAATGACGATTTGGACATTGAGGCGCAACTCTAAACGAAATCAATACAACTTAACTCTACCAGAATTGCTGCTTTATTTACAGTATGCCATACCTCTAGCGACGTCCCATGGATTGGGGAAGGAAGCAGTTGGGCTTGGTAGGCCATATTTTGCTGATGCTTTTACTAGGTAGTGATGAGACAAGTTCTCTTACCCCATCTTCGAAGTCTTCGACAATGTGGCACAGCAGACCGTGCAGATAACCCGCTTATCCGACTGTAGTAACCGTCCTTTTACGAGATCTTGGTCAAGGGCTCGAAGGGGCGGTGGGGGGAGGCCTCTGAGCAACCCAACGGAAATAACACAGCTATAACACAACTGCCTTTTACGAGATCAGAGCCATGAAATTGCTAGAGCCAGGTTGTCAGCGTAAAGCACAGCGTATCATTGGAAGACGCCAT
Organism: Fusarium duplospermum; assembly: GCA_003946985.1. Taxonomy (NCBI): domain Eukaryota; kingdom Fungi; phylum Ascomycota; class Sordariomycetes; order Hypocreales; family Nectriaceae; genus Fusarium; species Fusarium duplospermum. Next base: position 147,589 of record NKCI01000050.1, read on the forward strand.
CTTGTTGCATGCATGGGGTTCTTTGGCGTCCATCCGGCCCCTCTTCTCCGCCACTTGTACATTAGCGCATGTTTCTCCAAGATGGAACCTGCTAGTTAAAACAGTGTGCTCACTAACAGAGACTATCTGTGCCCCAATTATCCGCTCCCGAGACAACAGCCGTCCCTATGGTTCAGTCCCGAAGTCAACTCCCGGATCCCAAAACGGCATCTGCGGCGGTCTCTCCCCCAGATACCCCACTGGAAACCGCGGAGGAGAGTGGAAGCCCATGACGCCTGTCTGGCTGGCAACGGCTACGGCAAGTGCACTGGGATTTTGCCCATGGTAATTGGCCTTGATGCTCAGCTGATGACAGCACAAGGAGTGGCGGCGGTAGCGATTGCCTTCCCGAGGCCTAGGCCGAGACTTTCTTCCATCTGGCCCAGCCATGAGAGTGGTCCCTGGAGTCAGCAACCTCGTACCTAAACACTCTCCACATCCCGAGCTCGATGCCGTGATCAATTTTGTTGTCTCTGCGACCCGGTAAACCCAGCTTGTTCGGTTGCCTGCTCGGGAGCAATCCTCGGTTCGCTTCGAGCTGCTTCACACCGTTGCTGACTGCCAGCCCACTACTGCTATCTCGAGGCGATCTGTTGCATTTGCATATATTACCCCATCTTGTCCCTCCGACTCGCCCAGATCCAACACACCTGGTTACTCACGTCTAGCTACTCAAGCCTGATATCCCTATACCTCTTTCACCATGACACCAGAAGCAGACCGATCACCCTACTATGATATTGGTAAATGAACTTGGCCCCACCGATCACAGCACACATATCTGACATCAATTCGTCCAGTCATTGTCGGAGCTGGGCCAGTTGGCCTCATGCTCTCAACATGTCTTGCCCGCTGGGGTTACAAGATAAAGCACATCGACAACAGAGCCGAGCCAACACCAACAGGTCGAGCTGACGGCATCCAACCACGTTCGCTGGATCTCCTTCGCAACATGGGCCTCAAGTCTGACATCATGGCTCATCAGCCTGCCCGCGTCTACGAGGTTGCCTTCTGGGACCCTCCTTCGTCAGGACACGGCATTGTCCGGACAGGGACATGGGCGAGCTGCCCCGACTTTATCGACGCTCGCTACCCATTCACAACCTTGCTTCACCAAGGTCTGATTGAACGGGTCTTCATCGCAGACTTGGAGAAGAATGGTGTCCAAATTCAGCGCCCATGGACCATCAAGGGTTTCACATCAGATGAGCAGAAGAACCCCGAGTATCCTGTTACCGTCGAGCTGGAACATGTGGACGGAACAGCCCAGGAGACTCTGCATGCCAAGTACCTCTTTGGCGGCGAGGGTGCGAGGTCGTTCATCAGAAATCAGCTTGGTATTGCAGTTCAGCACAAGGACCCCATTGCTCATGTCTGGGGAGTCATGGACGGCGTTGTGATAACCGACTTTCCTGATATCAAGGTGATTTTACTCCCCTAGGTGTCCCATATTTCTTGCATTACTGACCAGCTACCAAGATGAAATGCACAATCCACAGCGAGCATGGTTCTATCATGGTCATCCCCCGAGAGAACAACATGGTCCGTCTCTACATTCAAATCGCATCCTCGACAGACCCAGACTGGAACCCCAGGCGAACAGCTACCGAGGAACAAGTGCAAGAATCAGCCAAGAAGATCATGCAGCCGTACTCCATTGAATGGGAACGCGTGGAATGGTACTCGGTCTATCCCATCGGCCAAGGCATCTCAGATCGATACACGCTAGACCAGCGCGTTTTTCTTGGAGGCGATGCTTGCCATACCCATAGTGTGAGTCTTGTTCTCGATTCATAATGATGATGCTGACATCAGAGTAGCCCAAGGCTGGCCAAGGCATGAACACCGCCTTCCTCGATGCCCAGAACCTTGCTTGGAAGATCCATGCCGTCGAATCTGGCTTCGCAGACAGAGAGATCTTGAAGACCTATGAGACGGAGCGCAAGCATGTCGCCGAGTCCTTGCTCGACTTCGACAACCGATATGCCAAACTATTCTCGCAACGGCCCCCGGCGGCTGATGAGGTGCACGCAGCCTCGGCCAACCATGGCAGCAACCAAGAAGGCCAAGATAACGACTTTATCAAGACGTTCAAAGAGTCGTGCGAGTTTACGAGCGGTTATGGGGTGTACTACAAACCCAATGCCTTGAACTGGTCGCCCGAGCACGCAGTGCAATCGCCATTAGTTCATCCGAAGGGCACCAAGCTACGAACAGGACGTCTCTTCATCAACTCGAACGTGACAAGAGTGGTTGATGCCAATGTTGTGCATCTGGAGCAGGAGGTCCCGCTGAATGGCGCATTTCGAATCTTTGTCTTTGCGGGTGTTCCTGAGAAGACGCGCCAGGCACTCCAAGACTTTGCCAACAACCTCGGAAGCCAGCGATCCTTCTACGCGACGTACCAGCGACCGGATCTGGACAAGGTCTCATATCACGAGAAGCATCTCCCTCATAGCCGCTTTTTTACGCTGTGCACGATTTTCGCTTCCAAGCGTTCCGGCATCGAGATCTCACGCGACGTGCCTGGAGTGCTTGCTCGATACCGAGACCACATTTACGCCGACGACCGATCAGACTCCCGACTATCGAATGCGAAGGCGGAGGCACATGTCAAGATGGGGTTGGATGAGGAGCGCGGCGGAGTGGTAGTCGTCAGGCCGGATGGCTATGTGGGCATCGTAGTCAGCCTCGTCGAGGGTAGCGGTACCGTGGACGCATTGAACGAGTATTTCTCGTCTTTCTGCACGAAGAAGCTGGGACAGACGATGGCGCAACTGTAAGATGAGTGGCTATGATGATATGGTTGGACACGTACGTTGGATTTTGAATATTGGTTGGTAGACATCTACACGCATTTATGGGGATAAAGAAATAAGAACAACGCATAACCATTCAAATCTGAGCATTGGAATCTATTCGCCATTAAAAATGGAGTATTCAGCCCGAAGCATGACGGTTAGACATGCGCGATGCATCGTCATACCCAGCAAAGGCTTGCATCTAACCTACAGGATCATGTACTGTCCCTACAAATGATGCATGATGCAGTCTAATTGGAATTTAAAACAAAAGTCCTATGTCGTTTCAGCCTTACAAAGTGTCGATCCTCAGTTTGATGGACTTGGGTCACGGTACGTAGGTAGTTTCATCTCTTCTCCTGATTAGTGCGCGGAAAAGATGTTTAGATCAGATGGATGCGACCACCTCTTTTCGAGACCCCGACTGAGCGAGGGTCCGAAGATCAGTAGATCAGGTACGTACCTGTCCATTCTGGGGTTGAATGATTGACCAATGAAAAAATAAGAATCTCAGGCTGGCGAGACACTGCAAACTTGACCAATGAAAATTACCCATGAGCGCCACATTGGCCCCGCCCAAGCTGCCAGCCCGTGCTCCACTGCGCAACCACCTACCAAACGCAAACCTCACTAAAGCTTCACTATTCTTTCACCTTACAAGCGACCTCTCCAGCGACTCCAGCGCCCCGACGACACCCGCCATGGCCACTGCCATGACCTCAGCGTCTACGAATCGAGAAATACCAGAGCATTAAATGCTCGGCGAATCATACACGTCATTATTATTGACTGATCCCGTCGGCGCGTCCTCGCGCGGGCGAGGCTAATAAATTGGTCGACGCGACTCGACCTCCCCTCCTACCTCTTCTCTCTCCTTCATCATCAGCAACCGCAGCTTCGATTCACCATCATTGCGCTTTCGCCTCCAAATCAACTTCAATCCATTCTTGTAAGACACAACCGCACTGGCTTCTTCTCTGCTTCTCGTTTGAGTCACTGCACTTTTCGCTCTCGCCACTGTATTACACTGTCAAGCACCTGCAGCTTTGTTTGCTCTTCCTTGCCTTTGTTGCCGGCCGCGACTGCATCCAAACAATCTTCTCTTCTCTCCAGACTCGCTTTGTTCGCGATCCGGAAGCTGTCTTCTGCTGTCTTTCGTCATCTTCACTCTGATTTGGGGATTCGCTCTTGCTTTCGCCAAACCAGCTTCCACTTCACTTCACTTCTTCATTTGCTCTTCACTTCACACTTTCCATTTTTGCGCTTTTCTTTCTCGCACCTTCACGATGTCCTTTTCACCTTTCGCTCGCGTCGTCGTCCACAACTCCGCTGACATTAACGGCTGCCCAAGACCTGCGTGGCTTCGGAACCATCCCATCCTTCCAAAGCGACGTCGTTCTCGGGCTCCTTCTAAGCAGGCACCCCCAGTTCCTCAGGAACCAACAGCGCCACCCATTACACCTCCCAGACGCATCAAGCGGCCCAATAGTCGTCTTCAGATCAACAGCCCGATACCTCGCGCCGATACACTCGCCGATCCCACAGTCCGCGCCCGATTTGGTGTCACCGACTCTCCTATCCCATTCAACCTTCCGCCTCGTCCATCGCGAAAAGCGCCTAACGCTCCCGCGCCTCCCACGAAGCGTGCTGTTTCTGATCCAAACTCGGTTGTTGTCAATGGCATCCAAACCCGCAAGCGCCACGCCGAAGACACCGAAATCGAACTTGTTGCCGCAGTCAACGGCATCACAAACACTTCCAATCCGATTATCACTATTCGAGAAGGCGAAACCGTTCCCAACGCGGAACCTGGCCAACAGGCCCATGTAATTCCTTCCTTTTTTTTTATCATGCCCGGTTCATTACTGACAAGCTCGACAGAACTCATACCGTATGCTCGGGTTTCTACCAGGCCCCCGATCCCTTACCAGGATGATATCCAGCATTTATTCAGCCGTCTCCGGCTTGGGAGACAAGATTGGCAGGATAAGTATGCTATCACCTCTTGCTTGACTCTTCAGCATGTGCTGACCCGTGTTGCAGTCAGTCCTCAGTCCTATCGAGTCGCCGAGTTTCGCTCCTATCTCAACGACAAACAAGTTACCAACAAGCGTATCAAGATCAGCAGCGACCAAGATGATGGCAAAGATGAGAGGGCTGCTCGCGGCGACGTTGCTCCCGACGTTGATGGATTACGTTGGGTTGATCGCGATGGTCTGGGTGCCTTGATGGATGAGTACAAGCTCTTTGTCAGAGCCATCGCCAGAGTCTGGGACTGTCTTTCTAAGGGAACTCGGGCGGACGCGAACAAAGAGTTGGAACCCCTGCGCATCTTTCTCGCCGACAATGCCAGCGACCGTGCCATGTTAAGTAATGGCGACGGTCACGACCTCTGCGAACTTTTTGCCCTTCAATTCAAGCGGGCTTTCGAATTCCTGGACAGCATCTACGAAATTGGCATCATCGTCAAAATCCGAGATGGCAATGAGACCGTTCCTACCGCTCTCGACTACAAACTTTCCCCAACCGCTATCGAGAACATGACCTCGATCAAGAATTTCTTGTCTGCCCCAGCACTCCCCGTCATTTGCAAGGATATCCTGCAGAAGCACGGCGAACTGGAAGCCATGGTATCACAGGCTTTCTTGAACACCATCATACTTGACCTCGAGGCCATCATTCGCAACATTCCGGCCCCAAGCTACGTTCTCTCCAAAGATTATCGTGACAGGCTTCAGGCTACCTTCCCTCCGCCCCCACGAACTGATTTGGATACACATCTTCTACTCCCCGGGGCCTTCCCCGATTTTGATGAGCTTAAGGAGCCTGTCGAAGCGCCAATTACGCCCTCTGTTGAAGAAATCCCCAGAGTGCCGATTAAGGTTGAGCCGCCTCCACCAAAGTTTACACCAATCGTTATCTCTCGCCCCAACTTCTCCAAGACCGACTTCATTCGCACAGACATTGTGAAGAAGACTATTGACCGGATAACATCCGAGGATTACAGATCGACCTTTTATGAAGACAGCGAGGAGCACCGTGCAATCAAGGACTCATACATCACCGACTTTGAACCCAAGGTTCCCCTTACTGAAAAGGAGGTGGGATCTCTCAAGTCGATTCTGCGAAACCGAAGGAAGCACCCTTCCAGAATGACACCCAAGCGTCTGGGAATAACGCGCCCACCCAAGTCTGTGCGTTTCACCGATTCTACTCTCAGCCCCCGGCAACGGACACACATGGGATTTGATGTTCCCAAGCGTATCAGACACGACCAAAAAGGAGAGCCAGTTGCGCCCTCTGAGGAATTCCAAGAAAACCGGCCTGCCTGGGCGCGTAGATGGCTCAACCTCCCATCTGTCCCAACCAAGGAGCCACCTCAAGACCGCATCCTTCCTGCATTTCGTCGTCTCGAAGAGAAAGACGGACTTGATCCTACTGCTCGTATTAATGAGCTATTTGCCCTCCCCTCGCTCAAGCTGCTTGAAATCAGCGATGATTCAAAGGCGGGAATAGAATTTCAGAAAGAGCAGGCTGCGTTGAAGGCTGCCGAAGAGGCACGCCAGGCAGCCGAGGCAGCGAAGCGGGAGGCCGAGGAAAAGGCTCGAAAGGAGCTCGAAGAACGTCTTGCTCGATCTGGTGGACTACGGATGCCCATCCAACCATTTGTTACACCTGTATCTGCATCATGGCAGACAAGGGCACAGGACACGCTCCGTGCTGCTACTACAACTACTCTGGCAAAGACTATTGAGGGAGTCGACTTGCGTCGTCACGACTTTGCCAAGGTGGTTTCTTCCACAGAGTGGCTCAACGACGAGATCGTAAACGGATCTCTCATGTGGCTCGACCAAGCCATCAACTCGGCTGCTGGCATTAAGGATGTCAAGAGAGCCACCCGCAAGTGTTTGACCATGTCATCATTCTTCTTCAAGAGACTCCAGGACCAGGGAGTAGCACGGACTCAACGAACCCTTCGGAGATACGGAGTTGAGAAGAGGAACTTTCTCGATGTCGACACCATACTACTGCCCATATGCGAGCGCGCTCACTGGACGCTGCTTGTTGTCCGCCCGTCAAAGCGGACCGTGGCCCATATGGACTCGCTTAATGCGCGAGGCAACCCGGCCTACACCAATCTCGCTGTAGCATGGCTCAAGGACGTCTTGGAGGAGAAGTTCATTAAGGATGAATGGAAGATCATCTTCCACGAGGCTCCACTGCAGAACAACGGACATGATTGTGGAGTTCACACCATCACAAACGCCATGTGCGTCGCTCTGGGCCTAAGCCCTGCCGACTCCTACACGGCAAGCGACATGCCTGCGCAGCGGATTCGCATCGCATGCATGCTGCTTAACGGCGGCTTCAAGGGAGAATTCGATTTACGAGTATATTAGTATCGATCATTGGTTTCCAGTCCATCATGGCTTATCACTGTATGACTTATGCAGGCGTTTCGAGGCAGAGAGCGGTAGTAGTTATTGGATGGCACTTGGTGTTTGGGACGATACCACGAGGAGACAGTTGCATCACTTTGGCGTTTATCTTTTTTGGATGAGTCGGATTGCATGAGAGAGGAAAAGCTCGCCAGGATGGCTTGAGCATGTTGTTTGAATGAGTTGACGGGAGAGATGGCATGGGGGGACAACAGTACAGTTTTGAGATTCTGTCTGTATCAGACGAGAGAGAGGTGGAGGCCAAGGAAGTGTATGAATGGTTGGATCTGGTCCCCCAGTAGCAGAAAGAGAGAGAGAGAGAGAGAGAGCTTGAAGACAGAATTCAGCTGTTGACGAATTTCTTGGCTGCATGTCTCGTGTGATGTCTTCCCATGCCCTTTCTCCGTTATAATTAGCGCTATCGATTACGATTCGTCATGGCTGAGACGTGCTGAAGCCGCCATCAACAGGCTGTCGTGATATTGCGTCTTTGGGCCTACGGACAACAAGGTACACACCTTGGGACAAGGCATACCAGGCGCCAAAGCACGACCGATTCTGGATAGACGGGGGTAATCTATCTACACCCTCCAACAACACCCATCCATCCTTGACATAGGCATACAGTAGCGATGTCTTGAAACAAAGGAGCCGCATGCCCACGAGCCAACACCCATGACCATGGTTGGCGGGGAATTACTCATTCCGTTACGTACACAAAGAGACGGCCCCAAGGGACCTGTCATGCTCCACGTAAGCGAGGTATGAGGTGAGGCAGTGAAGAGCCTCAAAGGACCAGCGGGCTTTGTTCCTGAGAGGAGCGTCTTCCCATAGGTGGATAGCAGCGGCGGCACGTGGGTCCCTGACCGTGAACGAGATGCGCCAAGGATGAGATTGTTGAGGTCGGAGGGTTTCTTCTTGTCTCTTCTCCCATTTCAATGCATGTGCTGGGGGTTAGTCTGCTAGAATTAACTCGTGTGTGTGTATGTGTATGTAATAAGACGTGCTCGTCTGATGTTGGTGGATAGCTGGCCCGTCCCTCTTCTGAAAGGAACAAAGAAGATAGTTCCTTGGCTTCTTCGTCTTGGGACGGAGCTGATGACCGGCACCGCTGCCGAGACACAAATGTAGAAACGAGAGACACACACGGCCACCATCAAGGTGGGCCATTGACTATTACAAAGCCAGCACTGTTCAAGAGTTTGCAAGGCATTCGGACATTGGAAGGTCAGGAATGCCTTTGGCGAACGGGGCTTGATACGGAAGGGGTCCAGTGACGTTGGTGGAGAGGTGGAGAATAAGAGCCATTTTCGAGAAAGTTCGACAGTTGCTTCTAGAAGGGAAGACAATGAGGAGAGGAGACTGTGCCAAGGGCCAGGCTGTTGAAGGCTTCACGGCGTCAAAGAGCCGAAAGTTTGTATGGTGCCGGTGCCCGAGAAACGGGTTACTCGTGAAGCCAAGGACCCTGGGGAGCTGAGAGGCTGTGCTAGAGCAACTTGTTGGGCCCTCCCTCTCAAGCCATCAAATGTCGGATGCAAAGTTTGTGTCTGGTGTTCCGACAACCCATCTCGCGGGTTGCGCCAATGCTTGTTTGCTTGCTACTGTGCATGTTAGCTCGCCGCCTGTGTTAGTTGTCCAAGATGGCTCCGCAAACAGGGCTTTGTGGCGCCCAAATGTCCATCCAAAAACGTTCATAGTTGCGAACTGCTCTTCGGCATCAACTACAAGTTTGCCACCAGGGACAAAGCCATCTGTATCTCGGTACCGCCCTCCAATTACAAACCGTATTGAAGAGGGCAGATCGCTTCTAGACGACGACTATGTGAGCGGGATCGTTCCGTGGTGGGTGCTCAATGGGGGTACGGGCGAAATATGGCTCCTCATATCGGAGATTGGAAGCTTGCCCGGGTCTGTTGCAATGGGGTGGGTGTGGACGACTCAAGCAGGCCCTTGCCGGTCTGGCTGTCTCGTGGATATACCCTCAAGAGCTGAGTCTCAAGATGCCGAGCTATTGCCAGGACCCGAGCTCCTGAGCAACCGTCAACCGCCATCGGCGATCCCTGAATGCATCTGCCGATGCGCCGAGATCGAAACGGCGACCCAAGGGATGGGAACCAAATGTTGCGCGGACCTGGCGTAAACCGCGCCATGGGGTCGTCTATAGTAGCCTCCATGCCAGCGGTGCTAGAGGCCTTCTCGACAGGTAGGGAGGTACCTGTCAGAAACCCTCCATTGGCGTATGTATCCGGTTCTTACTGCATCGCTGGCTTGCCGCCTGTTTGTCTCAATGCCGCCCGTCGGGTCGCGGACCGTCACGGTAGCAGGCTAATAGTTGGTCACGAAGTCAGTTGTGTCGCAGAATGGAGTCCGTATGGATATGCCGAGGAAGATAGAAAAAAAAAAAACCAATAGTTCCAAAAAAGCCCCAGGCGTTAAAAAAAAGTCTTCTAGAACACGCGGAGAAGATCACATCGGAATTGGCTGAATCTGGGTCCGTGGAGGGTCGCTGAGAGAACTACCGCGAGAACAACCGGGTCTTGTCGGCGCCGCGTTGGATGATTGTGGCAGGATTTTTTTTTCCTCAGTCGTCTCCGTGGTTTGGTGGTGAGGCGATGGAGACACGGCGAGGCCGGTTGGATGAACGGTTGTCGAGTGGTGTCACCAGCCGACAAGGGGTTAAAACACAAGGGCATGAAGTAGGGTAGGGGTGGTGTGGTCCGTGTCAACGGCCGACGGGCTCCTTTCGCCAGATCGGGAAAGCTTCTAGAACAGAACGCCACTCGGGTGATTGCTTCTAGAAGGATTCCCCCGAGGCTTCCATTAGGCTTCCATCAGGCTTCCAGAACAAGTAAATCTGACCAAGAACGGTGAGATGGGTCCAGGGGGAGCCAGGACTTGTCGTGGCACCCCCAACAAGGCGCCGTCGTCCTATTGTCGTGGCCTGTGCTTTGTTGTGTGATGCTGCTCGGGTTTGATACGTTGTACAAGATCCGAGGTTGTGACCAACCAACAATCCACAGCCCGTTGCAAGAGCTGGGTAGCAAGCACAGCTTCTTGCATGCCCACACCCCTGGCACCTTCAACTCGTTGTTGCACACAGGGCCTCGATCTTTCTAGACCTGCCAGCAATACGGGGTTGCTGCTCCCGTCCGGTTCACGACTGCCAAGGCATCCCGAGAGATTGAGCGCGGTTGAGGAATGGAGTCCTGTCCTGTGGCTGGGATGCTGACTGATACAGCAGCCAGCCATGCTGTATGTATCGCCTCACTAGCAACCCTTCACCTCCCCTGCCGTCCTTGGCAACCTGGACGGCTTGGTCAGGTTGGCGCATGTTGCGCAAAGGTGGCCGACCAGCTTTCAATATTCAATCCGACTTGTCATCCTTCAGACGAGTGGCTGGCTGTCCGCTCAAGCATGCAACCAGAGCTTAATCCAAAGAGGAGCCGGCCTCCGGTATGTAAAGCAGCCTTTCATATGGCAAACGAGACCCTGATCCACCAAAGTTAGAACGAAATCCTGGACCAGTCAAACCATAGGACCGAGAGCTGTCATCCGGAAATGAACTTTGTGCACATGATAGGTGTGTGGTGGTGTGTGTGGGTTTCTTAACAGAATCACCATCTTGCCCGTTTGCGAATCGACGATCGGCAAGACTATCCTGGATGAGAAGACCGTGGTCTCAGCCCTGTGTCACTTTGTGATGGCCTTGTCACACCGGAAACCGTTTGCCTTGATCCAAGTTGAATGGTGGGATGACGGCATGGACCATTCCAACACACTGTTCACATTCTTTGCCCTGTTTCTCCGAGATGTGGATCAAGGCGTCGCAGGAGCAATTGCCAACTCATGGCGTTGGAATTGTCGATTCCATTGTCTTGCCAGTGGATCGACACTGATCAATCCGTCAAGATTGAGGCTATCTTACGTCAGTTGTGCAACTGGATTCTTGTCAGGCCAGCTACTCACCTTGCCGGGAATAGTGTATCATCGCCTTATCCATATTGTAGCCCCCTGTGGCCAAGAGCATCCTCTAGGCTATATCGTGCCACAATTGGATCAGATGTGGTGGTGAGCTCGGGAAGAGCCTCACCGACAAGTGCCGATCCTGGTGGAAACCATTGACAAGAGAAAGCTTAGGTGGTGTCAAGAAAAGCTTCATCGCGTGCTTCGACACTGCGGCACACTGCGGCTTCTTGAAACATGGATTCCGGCAGCCGGCCTAGTCAGTGTTGTGGGTTGATGGGGTAGCCATGGATGCACGGCTTCAAACTCATCATGAGATCAGACATGGAACGGCAACGGACTTGGGCCACCGGTCTGCGGCCATTGGGTGGACAGTCGCCGCGATCCCGACAGCGCCCAGTGACCCCGTTTTCTCCAGTCCAAGCCATTCAAGGTGTTTGCTGGAGTTGAGGTGGTGAAGGGGAAGGTGGAGAGAGACGGCCCAGTCGCTTGCCGCTATGACACATATCTGGACCATTGAAAGATTGCCTTGGCAGGGATGGGGGAGATTCTGTTGCTAAGAATTGTTCGATTCGAGACCCATTTGATGCCGCAATCGCTCGCCTAAGCGCGGTTATTCATGGTGTTTGCGGTGTCGTCCCTGGACGCATCTCCAACATGTTCGCACACCTGGATGCCGTTGTTGCAATTGGTTGTTTCAATGGAGAGGTTTGAGACTAGCAAGAGGTCTGCAGTTGCACGGGTTCTGAACAGCTCGCCAACTCGCAGAGACATGCAGCGATGGTCGTGATACGCAATTCGGTGTATGGGCCTGTCGCGGCTCGGAGCGAAGTCGGCCAAGGAGTGACGGGACGCGCCGAGCTGTTCACCGTCCTTCACCGTCATTTCCAGGGGCCGACGAATTACGGAGTAGAGGATATTGTGGGTTGTCATCCTGGTGCGGTGCGCTATGTATCATCACCAAGGTGACAGATGATGTAGCTGCCGGTTCTCCCTTCCCGTGTGGGAGTGGTGTACTCGCTGACTTGGACCGGCGCCGCAAACCCAAACGGCTGGAAAGGATGGGATGGGATGACGAGCCGTAAGCAATGGCATCCACTCCCCCAATGTCCCGGGACCAGATTGATTGTTAACGAGGCGCTGAGTGCCGAGAGGAGGCGCCCACATTGGAGAAGTGCCCTTTAGCCCGCTTGGAGAAGCGGGCGTTGCCCATCTTCTCCTCACGAGAGATCAGAGACGACGCAGCCAGTCAGGTTTAGCGAGAGGTGGGAATGGTACGACAGGGGAGGGCCAGGAAACATCCCTAGTGCTCATCGCGATCGGCCGAGCTACCGTCCTCTAGCGGCAAAGCCAAGATGGTTTGGGGGCCGGGGGCCCAGTCACGGCGCGTCGCTATTCGTGCTGCCTCGGTCTCGCGCTGCACCACAAGGGGCCCATGACTGCGAGGCCCACCCCTGAGAGGTTCTGGAGGGTGCCACTTGGCGCCATGATGGATGGCCTTGAGCAGCTCAGGTCCACGGGATGCTTGGTTAGGACACAGAAAACCAGGCATGGTGCAGTGATCCGGCGGAGATGACAAGAAAACAGCGCCAAGCCGAGACAAGAGAAGGAGGGCGGCGGCGGCGGCTAACGATGACAAGCTGAGATTGTGCCGAGCAAAACGAGAAACCTTTCCTCATGGTTCATGGCCTCATCGTGCTATGGTCTTGGCCGATGTGAGCGTCTATGGCTGCCGGCTGTAGAGGTTATTGGGTCGGAGACTCCCATGTCTTGATGGAGTGAAAGGGGTGGTGACGGCAATGATGAAAGGGCGCTGGCTGTGCTGTGGCCGTTGCAGCATTTGGACCTGGCAGATGGTGTTTGATTTGTCGCAGCGTACCATTAGGTTGAGACACAGGAGATGATGTTATTGAAAGGGGAGCATGATCGTCTCTTTGCACGTGAGGAAAGTGCTGCGGTGCAGGCGTGACGCAGTGACGATCTTGGGACTTGAAGATCCCAAGCTAACTAAGTAAAAATCTCCTATTTCCGAGTTGGAACCACTTGGAGATGGAGAGTTTTGGACGTGCAGCTGTCTGACGTGTGTGTATGTGCGTCTCGTTAAAGCCATCAACTCTTTTTAGATAGTAGTTGAGTTGACATCAAGCCAACTTTTTGATTACATACGTTGACATTGCTAAGCAGAAGGCGACTGCGCGGTTGACTGTGCCAATTGCTCTACGGCCCCCGTAGGCACGCTACATTGGGAGGCGTCAACTAAGGCGGCGTTTATCTGCAAATGTTGCTGAATCCCTGGTTCACCTAGATTACAAAAGGGCAATTGGGGTGAGAGCGTGCGGGGAACGCGCCCTTCTTTGGACTTCTTCGAATTGGATTGGCTCTGGTTACTACTGGCCCCCACACCATCGCCCGTGCAGCTCGATCTTCGCGTCCATGTTACTCAGGCCTCTTGGGTGGCTTTCTTCCATGGCGACGAAAAGGGAGGATTGGGAGAATACGCTGGGCCATAGCGAGACAAATAGTCTAGGACAAGGACTGCAACAAGAGCGGGATGAGCAAACATCATTCAGCCCACGAACTCGCAGCCTGATCCAGTCTGCCTCCAGCATTGGCCCCCTTTGCGCCCTTCTAGCGTCCTTCTAGTTGACCATGCCCACTGCAGTCCCTGTCGTTTTCCTTGTCATGGCCTTGTTCTAAATCTCACCCTTTCTGTGTCATGCTCTTCAGGCCCACCAAGTAAGTGGCTTCGCCGGGCTGGCTTGACGAACGAACCCTTGCGGGATCAACGTGGTGCCCGATCGTATTCCCGTAGGACGAGACAGACGAGCTCGCTCCGAGAAAAGCATGCATGTTTGCATATGGATATCGTGTGGAGCATCAATGATCGCCTCTGTCTGCATGATATCGTCGTGGTTTTACGTTGTTCCTCTTGCCCGCCGACTGCCCACACGTCTGTTTTTTTCTTCTTGTGTTGCTTGCTTCACCCTTGGCTGCGTCACGGTCCGGCCACACTGATTCGCCACACTCGCCCCGGACCTGCCAGCGCTCGAGCCTTACCTGTTGTTGTATAGGCGCCTTACATAATCGCACGAGCGCCAACATAGCTCTCGGCGTTGTCCGTGACTTGCCTGACTGAAGATATTCGTCCGGGATTGACTGAAGTTTTTTTCTCTTCCACGAGCCATCATGACCCAAGTCAATTCAGCCACGTGCCTGAATCATAAAGCGATGCGCTCCGTTCTCCTCCGCGTCGTCAGGTTGTTAGGCTTTTCCTTCAACGTTTGATGATGTGATGAATTGGGGAATTCTGCGAGCTTGCCATCCATCATCCACTTAGATCTCACCCAGCGGCCGAATTCCCCGCTGAGACGGGAGCAAGAGAGAACGGGACACGTACCCGTGCACTGCCGTTGGCTGTCTGGAGAGGCATTGAACAACAATGCCCCTTTACCAATCGAGAATGCCTTACACCGTAGTAGTGGCACACTTCCAGTGGTTTGGTTTGGTGTCTTCCTTGTCAAAGAAAAAGGGCACAAAAGAGGACCACTGGATGCCTTCCTCACCCTCCCCCTTCAAGCGCCAGGCTGCGAACCGAGCCCCTGTTCAAGTACCCATAATGGAGCAAGCTGTTGTGTGACCCCTGCTGGTCCTGACAGTCACCAGCCCTCGCGAGCCAAGCAATCAGCCTGGACAGCCAACCTGTGCCGACGGGATGCTCGACAGGGGTACGTACCTTACGTATGGAGATCCATCCCGTGCAATGCAATGAATTTGATCTGTGTGGAGTCATGCCGACCATCGTGGCTTGGATGGTTCGTGGGTTCTATTGGCTGTGTCGGGGTTGGCTTGGCTGGCCTTCCCTTCTTTGCACCTTCCATCGTCGTCGTTGTCGCCGCCACCGTTCGCCGCCGCCGCCTCCGCCTCCACCTCCGCCTGGCAGGCTGTCTCTGTCTGGTCCCTGTCTGTTTCTGGTCGCGTCTGGGTTTAATCGACTTTTTTTTTTCTCCCCTTCCCTTCTTTGAGGGTTGTTCTTACGTAGCCTTGGCACATGCCCGCACCCCGTGCACGCCGTGGTCGTACCTTCCGTCCCTTGCGGTAACCCGGTCGTCTCCCGATCGTCTGGTTTCCTCGCTCCCTCCGCTGCAATCGTACCCTCCACTCGCGCCTGCCGTCCCTCCCTCTTGCCTGTTGTTGACGTCGTTTTGGTTAAACACACGCCTGGGGCTCCATCTACCGTACACCTCTCCTCTTCCTGACTCCTTGTCCTTTCTATCCCGTCCTCTTCGTCTCCACACACATCCACCTCCACCTTGGCTTCTGTCTGTCCCGTCTGGCTTCTCCTCATTCACCAATGGTTAGGAAAAAAGGCGAAGGAAAAAAAAAATCCCATCTGGTGTCTTCTGTTTAAAACGAGCTCGGCCCCAACCCCCGTCACCCATTCTGGTCGCCTTCCTTTTTCTGGGTCTGTTCCCGCAAATCACGAGTGACGACACACAACAGCCTCTACAGCTTCGCTCTCGACCATCAGGCACATTCATCAACATTGCCTGTCTCATTGTTATCGCAATTGTTCCCCAGGCGATAAACGCATCATCAACATACCTGATCACATCGCTCCACGCTTCAACTGTAAACTACTTTCCCCTCCCTCTCCTCCGAAGATCCCAAAACCTAAATCAGGACAGAGCAGCCAACCAGCCAGCAGATCTGCCGCCCTCGACTGAACCTTAGCGCTCCTCCGACGCCGTGCATACGCCCGCCGCGCCCACGCTCTTTTGTCCTTCACCTCCGCCTTCACCTTGGGTCTGGACCGTTATTACACTTTGGATTCCCCAGGTCCGCATTCCTGACATCAACTGTGTCTCTTTTGTCAGCCAGGTCTCTCGCTCCAGACATTCGGCTGTCCGCTCGATAGACGCACCACCGACTCCACGCCAGTAAACTCTCGTCGTCTTCGTCCAACCTTGACATTCTCGCTCCTCTCGATCCTCTCTGGTTCATGCCAAGCCAAGCCCTCTGGCATAACCCACCATCCGCGATCCGTCTGCGACCTGTCCAGCCGCCCATCGACTCCATTCGCTGGCTCGCGGCTTTCAGGACCATCGCATTCCAGTCTCTTGGGACCTCCTAGCAACCTCGGCACCTCAAGTTCGACGGCCTCGACCCAACCTTACGCCATCACCGCTTCGGGACTGATAGCCCTCCAAAAGTCACGCCGCTCAATCCCTAGGACAGCTGCTTTGCCATCTCGTCCCATCACCAATTCCGCTCTCCGTCCTGTCCATTAGGACATTTCGCTCCTTTGTTCCGCGATTCGTCCCTGGACCCTCGTTGTTGGAACCCTCTAAACCCAATTTTGGTTCCTTGTGGTGCGGACTGACGCCTTGACAAAACCACCTTCCTCCGCATATCTGTCGTCACCATTCGCGGCCGCCTCTTAGAATACTCCTCCTTGATCTACATCCACAGGCGCTCCCCTGACCTTATCGTCCCTGCGGTAGCCCTACTTCTGGACTCGGCGCCTCTTTCTGCCTCCAGCATATCAACATCTACGCCAGTCTAACTGCGTCAGACATCGATTACCCGCTTCGGCCGACACCTGCTTCTCCACTCTGCCCGCACCCATATTACTTGGACCGGTCCCCTCCCTCAGAAACGCTTCAGATCTTCGATTCGTTTTTCTACTTGATCTCTTCACCATTCTGATACAAGGCTTGGGACGCACCAGAGCGCCCCAACCCTCGAAAGATGGGCATGTCGCGTTCGCGGAGGCAATCTCCCGAGTGCCTGAGTCCCACCCTACCGCCGCCATCCCCCCAGCCCTCCTCCGCCTTTGAGGACTTCTTCGATGTCGATTCCGCTCCCTCGAGGCCCATGAGCGAGGCCTTCATGTCCGGTACTTCAACACCCAACGGTGCTTTGGGCTCCCGACCGCCATCCTTGGCCGAAATCCTCCTCGATGTCGCCTCGCCACCATGGAGCCTTACTGCCTTCATGGCTTACCTCTCCAACAACCACTGCATGGAGAGCCTTGAATTCACTCTCGATTCTCAACGCTATACCGCCATCTACAATGAGATGATTACCGATAGCCCGAACCCAACCCAAGAGAACCACGATCGTGTTTGTGCTTTGTGGGAGAAGCTTATGCAAGTCTACATCATCCCGTGTGCCCCGAGGGAGGTCAACATCCCCGCTCGCATCCGTGACGAGCTGCTCAATCTTCCTTGCGGCCCTGCTCCCCCACATCCATCACAGTTGGCTGAAACAGGTCGGATCCTTTATGAGCTTATGAACGACTCCTTGCTGGTCCCCTTCCTCCAGTCCGTAGCTCCCATGCAGCTTGATGGACCTTCTGATGAACATGCCCGTGGATCCCGCCGATCTTCCAACAGCAACAGCCGCATGGGCGCACCAGTTCGATCAATGAATTCGATGCACCACATCGAGTCCGACTCTATGACCGATGATAGCGACTGCAACTCTCCTCCTGGCATGGAGCCAATGACTCCCCCGACAACCCCGCCCATTTCAGAATGGGGTTTCACCACCTCTCCTGGGGGTCTTCAGCGTGCTGTGGCTGCACACAACAAGGGTTGGAAGAAGATGGGTGCTAAGTTGGGCTTCAACCGAAAAAGCTCAAGGACTCGCTCTACCCCCACATCATCTCACCCCGCACCGGAAGGCCTTCACCTGCATCACGACTCTTTATGAGGGTCACAGGTCGTGTCGTTACCTGAATCGCCCAACCAAGCTGACTGGACCGATGAGGACTCGCAAGAGGACCATAGGCCAGAAAGCTTGCACCCTGGTCACCTACTGCCTGGTTCCATCCAGACAGACCTCGGTTGGAACCGCAACCCTGACCTTAGCCAAGATGGTGGTTCTAGGGATGGCACGGCCGCAAGACCGGAATCAGCTCGAAACTGCGGGAAAACAACTCTTGTCCAGAAGAATATTAGGATGAGAAGACGAACTCCCAAGATTTCGGAGCCGATGGCTTGCTTGCAGCCAACAAGCACACCTGCATCTAAGGAACAAGAACACAAGGCACCAACCTCTTTCTACCATTCTGGCCCCCTTGTGGCATCACTTTCAGCCTCTTCGCTAGCAGCCGATAGCGACCAAGAAAGCATGATGTTTTGTTCAACACCCTTAAGCGACGTGTCTAACTACCTACCAAGTCCCGTTCATAGCAGAGAGGACATGTCGTGTCCTTCAACGACTTTGGACAGCGAGTCATTCCGCTATGCCTCTCCCATTCAGGACATGTACGGGTGGGACGCTGAACTGGACCGACGGAACTTTTCTCCCAGCCGTTCCTCCATGGGGTCCAGCGAAGGATGTGACACTATCGCTCTCAGCTACAGACGGGCCAACGGCAGCAAAGCCAGCTTGCTTCAGCGAGTTTTCCGCGTTGGCTCGTCCTCTTCGATGAGCAAGTACGAGACGGCCGTCTGAGGATGACTGTCCTAGTCTTGCTCTTTTCTTGTCTTCACTTTTTTTTCCCCAACTTTTTCTTGCTTTATCCAATATTGGGTCTTTGTTGCATGCACGAACATTATACAGGATACTCATAGAAGGTCATGGCGACGTATAGCAGGCGAGGCGTTGTGGGATACACTTGTGGTTTTCTTGTTTTCACGGAACAGCATTATCGGTTTGGGTTGGCCGGGTTCTTCTCTTCTTCGGCGAGATTATTTGGCACTGGGTGTACGCACCAGGCCTCTTTGGGGGGTTTTCAGGGAACGATGAGACTGCATTTACATGGGGCGATAAACGACCAGGCGGGCGCAATGGGATGCCCTGGATTGCCGGTCTGACGATGATACGGCCTTTTATTACGCATGTTGGATGATATTAAGGAAAAGAAAGAGAAGGACAGACAGACAGGCCGTCTTGTCCACCTGAGTTAGCCATGGCACATCTTGATACCTCCCCTTCCGGTTAGGAGGGACTTGACTAGACGTAATGTCTAAAATATACAAAAAGGAGCTGCCTTGCCACTTTTCCTATCCCGGCCATCACATTTGTGAAGTTGATAGACTAAGCTCGAGGTGTTTATCAAGAGTAGCGTGACCTGTAGTTTAACCTTGGCAAGGGAGGTATGAGTGGCGCCAGGAACATGTTAGTTGAACATCCTGTGGAATGTCTCGAATCAATAGTGAGCGAGGTGGTCACCTCATATCCAGTCTGGATTTCCTTTTTCCTATTATTTCCAGTAGGAGGAGATGCTACCTATCCAAGTTGAATGCCAAGTAGATACTTTTACGTCCTCAACGGTGCCTGTCTTTCACCCCTCCGGGGCAGATGCTCCGGTGTGACGCCCTCAACCCCTTTTAACTGAGGCCTGCTGATGCCTGACTCAACCTGACTCAAGAGAGCCAGCCTCGTGGCTATTTGGAGACGAGCATGGCGTCTTCTGTTTGATGTATCAAGTCGATCAACATCCTGGTCTCCTATGGGTTGTTCATATGACTGTTCTCGCAGCTGTGGACAACCACTCAATCGTCCTCCGATGGCTTATCGTGGCGCGAATACATCTTCCACTCAAGAGAGTTGGCAAAGTCAAGCTTTCCTTGCTCGACTTGCTTACGCGTCGTTGTGAGCATGGGCTTTGGTAGACCCATTGACTCCAGATAGGCAACAGCTAGAGGAGTGAGATTAGCAGACGTCCCACAATAGGCAGAAGCGAAAGGGGGGGGGGGAGGAGGGAACAGCACGTACCTTCTTTCCACTCGAGATCTTGCCTCTGGCGATCCCACTTAAGCTCCTCAGTCATAACATCCACGACCTTGGGGAGAGCTTCGAGAGCAGCCTGGGCGTTGAGGAACGCCAGCCGTGTGCGCCGGGCGAGGACGTCAACAGCAGTCTGGGCGTATTCGTGTCGGACGGCGTAGCGGATTTCACCATCAACGAAGGGGTACAGCTGGGAGATGCGCTCACCGCGAGCAGGGAATCGCTTGTCTGTGAGCTTGCAGAGAGAGGCAACAGTCCAGGCACGATCGCCATAGGACTCAGTCAGATGCTTTGCTACCTCAGTCTCAACACCGAAGTGTTGAATGAGAGGGATGAAAAGGGTGTTGCTGAAGCCGTGGGCACCAACCAGACGGACCTTGTGCGTCTGGCATGAGCCGTCGAGGATCGCACCGTCGTCAATCATCTCAGTTCCGCTGACTCGAGGAGCATCCCGAACTGGCTTTGGCTTGAGCCCGAACTCATCGATAGCAGCATCTACACACTCCTCGGCCATCTGACGATAGGTTGTCCACTTGCCACCAGCGCAGGTGAGCAAGCCTGACGGGGCCACATCAATCAAGTGGTTGCGAACCAGGGATTCCGTGTTCTTAGCCTTGGGATCCTTGACCAGGGGACGAATGCCAGACCAGGCAGCGAGGACATCGCCTCGGCGCACATTGATTTCAGGAGACAGATAGTGGCTAACCTCGCTCAAGATCCACTCGATCGACTTCTCGTCAGGGAGGGGGTTGGGTGAGATGGTGGATGGAGAGTCAGTGGTACCAGCGATGGTGTTGCCTTGCCAGGGGAGGAAGAAGATAACTCGGCCATCTGACGTGGAGGGATCGATCAAACCCATCTTTCCAGGGCTGAAGTAACCAGGTAGAATGACGTGAACTCCAGAAGCAGGGGCGACGATTTCCTTGCACTTTTGGTCGTCCATCTTGCGAATCGAGTCGGTAAAGGGTCCAGTGCAGTTAATGACACTTTTGGCGCGGACTGTGATATCCTCCGCAGGGCGACCATCTTTGGCTGCGACGAGATCCTTGACCTTGGCGCCGCAGAGCTTGCCCTGATCATCTTTCAAGAGGCCCGTGACCTCGGCGTGGTTGACAACTGTCGCACCATAGAGAGCGGCAGTCATGGCGATGGAAACATTCATGCGCGAGTCGTTGTGGGCACCATCATAGTAGACGAGAGCGCCAACCAGGTCTGTCTGCTTCAGCATAGGAAAAGCCTCGAGAGCTTTGCTGCGGGTGAGGAAGTAGGAGCTTTCGATGCCTTCGCTGCCAGCCAGAAAATCGTAGAACTTGGTGCCGGCCCAGTAGTAGGGTGCCTTCCACCACTTGTCGAGGGGTAGCATGATGGGTAGCCAGGAGCTCAGATGAGGCGCTGTCTGGAGGAAATACTTGCGCTCCTTGAGAGCCTCCTTGACTAGCATGTATTGACTGTAATCGAGGTTCCAAACCGCCTTTTCGAGGTAGCGCACTCCGCCGTGCACAAGCTTGGTGCTCTTACTGCTGGTGCCGCTACTGAAGTCATCGCGCTCGACCACAGCAACCTTGAGGCCACGAGTAGCAGCGTCGAGAGCGACGCCAGCGCCAGTGGCGCCGCCTCCAATAATGAGCATATCATACTCCTGAACGTCTGGGCGGGAGCTCTCGCGAAGGTGATTTAATTGTTCGTTGCGCGACTTGACGCGGGGGAACCGAGGGAGCTTGAAGGTGCCATCTGCGCCGAAAGTAGGGGGTGGAACAGCGGGAGACGAGTGTCCAGTGAAATCGCGGGGCCGGTAGCTGTAGAGTAGGATAGCACCAGATGTAGCAACTGCACCGGGGAGTAGGAAACGGCGAAAGATGCCGGATCTTGCCCCGCCGGCGGGCGACATGGCGAGCTCGAAGCGGCGCTGAGGCCGGAGTCGGAGGTTGCGCTGAAGCTGAAGCTGAAGCTCAAGACGTTGCTAGAGAGTATAGGATTCGAGAAGAGCAGGTGCTCCTAGGGCGCAGATAAAGCAATTGGTAACTGTAAGTATTCAAAATATCGCGAGTGTGATTAGGGAGGGCTCGCGGGGTTCTCGGAGGGAGAATGATAAGGTGGGTGAATCCCCAAGGTTTAGGAGAGTAAGACTGATGAAGATGATCACCAACGAGGCATCGCGAAGGAGAAGAGAGAGAGATAAAAAGTAGAAGAGGTGGAAACCAGAAAGCTAATGAGAGAAAATGAAAAGGAGAGTGGGGGAGCCTGAACTGAAAAGTGAAAAGCTGATGGATGCGCGCGAGTCGCGACTCGGGTCGACTCAACTGCTTCGCTTTGACACATGCAAGACCGGGAGCGCAACTTCCTTCAGTCTGGCTTGTGCCTGCCCTGTGGTAGTGGACTCGGGGGTACGTCACTAGATCAATTGTTGTGGGGGAAGGTGGGAACTTCGTGGGAACGGCGCTTCCCTCTCCTCTTCCCTCAAGCTTTTATCCCGCGTTCGGCCCGGGCATCAAAGCATGTGGCCAATCGAATTGCGCATACGAGAGGCGATCCGTAACGAGATGTACTTTTTCTCACTCGACAATGGAGTCGTTGACGCTCTTTGTCCATCACGAGGTCCAACGCCGGCTCATGGATGGATACAAGTGCCGTTTGAGGGGAATTGGAGATTCGATCCGCTAGGACAGGGGTAGTTTGGTTGCTTCTTGTCCCATCACTTACTTGGCTTGCTTGTGTGGACCCTTGTTGGCTGGCGGCTGAGTGCTCTCAACTTTGGGGGCATTGTTGTCTGTCAATGGGGGAAACTGTGCCGTTGTGCCTTGCATTTTCTTTCACTTGAGCTCCGGATTATCCCTCGCATGCATCCGATGCCCATCCGCCTCTTCCCGCATCTCGTTCCATTACCTTTCAACGCCTCGTGGCTGGCTGGCGGGTTAGGGCGATTACATACATACATACGGGCCAGGCGTCACTTGCCTCCTGATGGATGCAACGTAGATTGGGGGCATCTGCTCTCGTGGTTGAGGCAACGTTTTTCCCACCAATCAGCAGTCCCACTCAGTCCATCCAAACCCCCATTCCCCTCCCCCATCTCATCCTCGCTTCTCCCCCAAAATCGCAAAAGCAACTCCCCGCAACATCAACCCTCCGAACCTTACGGATACTCGCATCGACATTGTCCCGTCATCTGATGCCCTCCGAGGTTCCGGCCTTCAACAAAATCATCAATTGCCTGATCCATTATTCCGGTTCGAACCGTGACCAATGTTATGTACAAGGTATCATCTATCCTGGTCCCGTCTATTGCCGTTCATTTCATCCGCCCCAACCAACCAACGCCATCAAATCAACGGCCCAACACATCTCTAGATGCTCCATTGAGGGATCTAGGAAGATCCAAAAGCGGCAACTAATATACAGATATTCACATCAATGCGTGCCAGTGCACAAATTACTCCTGCTTGGAACCCCGTGATCCACATCTCAGCGGCTCTCCACCGTCTCTGCAAACAACACATCCACAAACGACGCGAAATGGGCCGCTCCATTGCGCCCCCCTATATCGGCCTGCACATTGGTTCCGATGTGGCCCATTGACTGCAGCTCGATGCCTGCTGCCGGAGACGTCGTCGAGTTCGTCTTCTCGATTGTGATGGTATCCGAACTTTCGGAACCCTTACTCTGGACCCTTCCCGTTTCCTTTCCTTCCTCAACGTCAATGGTGATTTCCTGAAACACCATAATTCCACCATAGGACGGTGCCGCCTGAGGCGACTCGTCCCGAGCTTGATATGTCCCGGAGCCATCTGTCGAATCGATCGAACGGGTCCGGTTGACATCAGCAGGCGGGCATAGGTTGATAGTCGAGCTTGATCTTGTAGAATCGGGTGATGAGATTCGCCTCCCAGCAATGTTTGGCATCGATTTCCCCTTCCGTCGAGCCCCCTTTGGAGGGTCTGATCGACCAAAAGGCCACAAGTTAGACGACAACCCTGCTCCGCTGTCCGGGGATTCTCCACGACGATTTGCTGCTTTGACGACATGGCCGAATTCCCGATGGACGCCTCGTGTAAACTCCTGATAGAATTGATCCGACACCTGGCGCATCTTGAAGAAACCGAGGGGCACAAACTCGCAGTTGGAACTTGTCAGAACCGAATGAATAGGGATCACAAGCCGCATCGCTATCATGGTCGCTTCCGCCCTTCCTTCATCTCCGCGACAAGGGATGCGAACTGTCGTCGATGTTAGGACTGCATCGTCTAAAAGGGGTTCTTGGGTCCATTCTCGCAGAGACTTGATGGTCTCTGTGAGCTGTCCCGCGAATTCCGCCTCCCGAGTGCTTCGTTGGGAGTCTTCTTTGCATTTCTGAGCAATTTTCGACATCGGCATGTTATCAAACTTTGCAATGTAATGCATGTGCCAGTCTTCAAGAGACTTGAGAGGTAGAGGCATAGTTGGGAGGAGATTTCGCGCGCCCTTTCTGACGAGAACCTCGAACCCAGAGCTCACTCGAGCTCGGATTGCGAAGAAGCCGAAATGAACTCCTGGAAGGTTCTGGTTCTGCTCGCCCGTGTAGGTCGACATTTCTCGGAGTTTCGTTTCGAATTCGTGACTCTGAATCTGCATGCTTGACCTGATAAGGTCGCTGACCTGGCGCAACTCAGCAAAGCGATAGCCGGCTGATACGAATCGCTCAGAATCGCGGTCCGACTCGGTGCGGTGGACCAGAAACATCAAAGATCCACGTCCATAAGCTTGTTGCCATGCACCCACGCCCTTCTCAGCCAGGTCGAGGCTGCCATGGCTGTCCTCGTTGACATCGCTGCCATCCGAAGTAATGACACCTGCACTGGATGGCTTCCGCAGTTGAGGTCTTGCCCGTCTGCCATTCGCACCTGTAGGCAGAATCTCATCCCACAAGACCCCAATCGAAGCAAGGTCTTCTCGAAGTCGGTCAGCCAGAGCGGCGGCGGCGAGGCAGAAGAGCTCTCGAAAGATCATGTCATAACCCTCGATCATCTCGCCATGTTCGCTCACAAGTTGGATGCCGTGGCGCCCGTCCTTGTGGGCACGAGTGTGTGGGAGCTGTGATATATGTTGCTTCATACCGCCAACAAGGCTCGAGATCATGCCCCAGTTTCTTGATGCTTGGAACATCCAATGGAATAAGGGGTGACCGATGCTGAAGCCCTCCTTGGTATTCTGCGCTGGTCAGCGGTCGAACGAGTATATGGTGGAGCTTGGCTCTCACTTTTTCCAAAAATGAGTCAGTAACGACCGTACTGGGAATGTATCCATCTGGGTCGACGAGGATTCTCCCTGCTTTGTCAAAAACGGCGGCAGCGAGTGTGATCTGTTGGGCACGGAGAGCCGACCTCCTCATGTTTCTCGCTCTGAGAACGGCCGACACCGCGATGATGAAACAGGCCCCTAGCGACTGCTCGTGGTTAGCGACACTAGTCCGGGGCAGAGGAAAGTCATAGACTTACCAAGCAGATGACCACAACCACTGTGGCGGTCCTCGACGGCTCGTTGCCCTCGGGCTTGATTTTGACCAGACGGTAACGGGTTCCTACGGCGGCACACCAATGCATTCCCGATACCGCACCAGCGAGCACCACAGCCGAGATGACTCTCTTCCACCATGCGTTGGCCCACATGGCTCTGAAGACGAAGAACATGGCCAAGGCAACGTTGCTCGCCACGACGGCGATGATAGCAGATCCGACGACATAGGCAGGTCGATAAACGCATGTATAATTATCGATAGAAGCGTTGCCGAGGTAATGCATCCCACAGACGGCAGTGCCACAGAGGACACCACCACTGATAAGCCTCCACCATGAAACGGTATTGTTGGTGCCGACAGCGATGAAGGCAGTTAGGAGAACTAGGATGGGAACGAAGAATGAGACGGCAGTGAACCCACTCGAGTATGCAACTTGCATCTCCGGCTCCCCGTTGGCGAGATCGATAGCTCGGTTGCCGATGAAATGCTGCGAGACAGAAGGTTTAGTAAGTCACGGTAGGTGATTAAACATAAGCAGCACGGTTACCTACCATACACCAGATGGACACTCCCCCCATAGTAACGGCCGAGCTCACAAGTAGGAGACTGTTGAGGTCAATGTCTTTTCTAATGGGGTTCTAGACTCGACAATGTCGAGGGAGAGGCGTACTGATTGAAAAGACCCCGAAGGCCCGTTCGTCGGTTGATGAGCTCGAGCGTCGAGCCAGCACCAACAAGACTGACGACGTAGCTAAGGGCTACAAAACCGGCATTGTAGCTCTGGGGCACGATGTGGCCCTGATACTCACGAAGCAGGTCCTGGGCAGACATGATGGAAAGGACTGGCCCGAGGGGAAGCAACTGCGAGTTGCTGTCGCCGTGCTGAGAGAAGAAGACGATCCTTACTTGACCCGTGGAGATGTGATGGGACACGGGAGGTTCTTAACCGACACATACATGCCAGGGACCATGCATTTGCGCATTGCTTCTGGTGGAATTTTGCCATATCGGTCTAGCCACTGCTCATTCGCATTCACCTGAGGTGGGTTGCCCATCCAGCAGTCAGTTGGGGCCTCTGGGTTTGCCCCAAGGGAGCCAGATGCACATCGAGTGCTCAGTCTGTGACTGGCACTAACAGAACAGACGTGGACATGGGGGATGCTAGTGTGGTGGGCTTGGCGCTCAATCGGGGGCCGTCGGAATTGGACTGCAGATGCGATCTCTCCTTGAACTTGGCCAATCGAAGCAAGGTTGCAGCACAGTCGTGGCTTGAGGGCTGCGCTGCTGGATCAAGGCGAGGGCACTAAATCAAGCCATGAATTCGTACAACGGGCGCGGGATACCTCGACTAGTGTCGGCAAAGCTGTCAACATGCCTCGTCAAGTCACTATGGTGACGGGGTGGCTCCGCCAGGGGGTGACAAAAGCTCCGATGAGAGCTGGGAGATGAGGCATCTTGCCAGCGTAGTTGGATGTGTGCTCTCATGTGAGATGAAAGGAGCATCTCCCAGCTCCACGCCGTGGATTGACAATGATGCAAGCCCTCTCTAGACCAGGTCCACGTACCTGGGGTTGGGACTCGAGGCCCTGGACCGGAAGTTTTGTCAAGTCTTTTCTTTTTCCCTCTGCCTTCCTGTCATGGCTAAGTGAACTAGGGACCTGAGAGCTGAGAGCGGGGAGGCCAATATGGACTGGGACAATGCTGCAGGGAGAGCGGGGAAGACGGGAGAGGCCAATGTCTGAGAAACAAGCTGGCCTTTGGATTCCTGTCGCTGCTATTCGTCGACTCCGGGCACCTCAGGAGTTGAAAAGGCAAGCTTGGCATTGCACAAGAGGTCCAAGCAGCACTAGGCATGACGAAGGTCAAGCGGCTGGTCTCCTCTGAGGGTGGTCTTGAGCTATCAGGCTAACACCACCTTGCCAAGGGAGTCCTAGGATGATGGGATGGCAAACACAAGAAAGGAAAAAGAAAAACACAATGACATAGAAGGCACATTGAAGGGGGGCTTGAAAGCGAGGGGAAAAACAAGGACAATATGCCCCGGCATTATGTTGTGGGTGTTGACGTGGCTCCCGTGCCTTTCACGACACTTCCGCTTGTGTCCCCGAATAGAAGCCAGGATATCTCTGCACGGGCTCTCCGATCCAGGTACACAGAAAGGGAAACGATGTCACGATGAAGTGATGTGTGGAACCTGCTGGAGACAGCTGAGGGTCCGCCCAACCATGCCGTCGGGAGATTGCAACGACGATAGAGCTTGGCCTGTGAAATCTGGAGGACAGGGATTGCTCTGGATTGAGATTTTGGCAGCTCGACGTCGATCAGTGACCCTGACTATTAGGAACTCTGTGTGGATGATCTGATCAATATCAGCATCAACATCTTACACTTGGTACCGGCCAGAAGTGCAGAAAACGATGGGGCTCGCCGCAGCAGGCAGGGTTGGTTCTATGCTTGTTCATGATCTGCACGCCGTGGCTTGCTGAACGACGCCAAGGTCTGTGATGATGAGGGCTGTTGGTGATGTTATTGAGATTGAGCATTGTTTACACGAGAAGAGCTGACAATAGCACAGAGACCCTCGAAGGGGGGGTTCACAAAGCCCGCATATTGTGGTAATTGAATGGCGCCTGGCGTCAAGCCTCCCTGTGCCTCCTGTGCGGGAGCGGCGGAACCCAGTCGAGGCCGGCCGCTTTGAAATCGAGATGCAAAAAGTCTTATGCCGCGCGTCCGGTCGGATAGATAACAAGGCGCATATTCTATTCTAGAGCCTTGGTCTGCCCACACTCTCGTGCCGTCTGCACCGCATGTTTCGGAAGCTCGTGGTTGATGCATCATGGGAGCATCGGCGGGACACGCCAAGAGTTGGGCCAGCGTGTCGATCCGAACGATTGCTCGGTACTCGGAATCTTGTCTAAGAGCTCAGACCTCGCCTGGTCTGGAATGGGGCATCAGAAACGGCCAGCCCAAAGCTTAGTTGAGGGGAGGGGAGGGTCAACGACTGTCTGTCTCCCTTGGAGGTTCGCCGATCTATTCGTTCACTTCACACTCTTCTCCGGCCTTATTTCCCCTTTCGCATCTCCCTCCAAGCGCTGGTTTAAAAGACGCTAGCATCAGAGTTTTGGTTCCTGGTGCTGGTCACGTAGGCATTGCTTGTTGTTGGTCCAAGCCTCAGCCCCGTCCACAAGGCTCGTTCAGGTCCATCGTGAAGCGCCACCAGCCAGGCCTCGGCCATTAAGTTCTCACTGATGAGCGGGCATAATGCCTGTTCAGCGTTGTCAGTCAAGAGGCGTGCTGAGAATCTGGTCTAGCCAGCGAGCTTCGGACATGGATGAGGCGGACATTGTCGGCGACTGACTTGCAAGCCCTCTTAATTCCGCACCCAACTTTCTTCTTCTTTGTTTCATTTTTTCCCTGGTTGCGCCCATCTCATGTCGTGGCAACGACATCCCGCATGAACTTGTCTCCCGTGTCTTGAGACCCTCTGTCACTTGGCCATGATACGATATGGCCCGCCTAAGGTTGCGTTTTGCTTCTTCTGCTGGGCCCGAGTGCTGGGTGGATGGATCTCTGCCAGTGTTGGTCGCGTTGCTGCATGCTTGACCGTCTGCTCCATAAGAACTTGGTCTCGACCTCGCTCCGCCCTATGGATTGGCAGGTTGAGTTTTGCTTTCGTGATCTGGGCGCTGACGAGGGAGGCGATACTAGCACGGGTCCTGGAGGAGATGGATCTGATCGCGATGGTTGATTCGTTAAAGGTGGGTCTGCCCGGGTTTTTTACCCGTCACTTTTTGGCGTATCGCATCTTGAGAAAAAATGAGATCGAGGGGAGCATTCGGAGTGGATCTTTGGAAGCGCGAGCTACCATCGATTGATGTCGTGCAAGAGAAGAGCACGGCCAGGGCAGGCTCACTAACATGGAGCCGAGGCATCCAGCTTCTGCAAGGGGCGCCGAGCTCGACTTGGTCACCAAACCGCTCAAGGGGGACTCCTCGACCTTCATCACAAAGCCAAATCACGCTCTGACCTCACTACAGGCGAAAGCCTTTCCGCATTCACAAAGTCTGACCGTTCCCAACGGGCACTCAGGAACCTGTGCGCGGCGTAATTCACCCACAAGGTTTCGGCAAGCTTAAGCAACCCGGCTATTCCCACTCGAGATTGGCGTCGATTCTGATCAAATTTCGGCGCCGCCGCCCTTGCCTGCGTGGATACGTACTTGGGTTGGCCAGCTCTATCTCCGATACCTGGTCACACACATACACCCTTGGGACCTGTCATCTCTCCGTCAGCATCAGGCCTGCTCGTGCAACAGCTCATCTGCAAGTCGAGCAAGGTAGAAGTGACGAAGTTCAGGGGGCAGCCGCTCAAAGCTCTTGGCTATGCGTGCGACATCCTGTCTTCCCTTCTCGTACGCCGCCAGATCCTTGTTCCCATACACATCCCGCCCTGTTGAATACCCGCTCTCCAGATCGCGGAAGAAGACGTTGACTGCCACGCTCAAGTCTGCCGTTGGAGTCGCCGTGTGAAACCACATGGCAGGGAGGAACAGGACGTCGCCCGGATTCAGCATCGCCTCGTACGGGTGAGTCAACGCTAACTGGGGCCGGTCAAGGGCAGAAAAGACATCCAGGCTCGAACTCGAGGCACCAGGCGCGAATGCCAGATGCCTGACATCTGTAGGTGGGAAGAGTATCATGCGTTTCGAGCCACGAATCTGCGTGTAGACGTTGGCCATGACCTGGGAGTAAACTGTTAGTCAGTTCATCCCAGTCTCTCCAGGGGTAGCTTACATCGTAGTGCAACCACATGTTAGCACGTCCAGATATTCTCAATACGGAGCTAAACAGCCGCTCAGTGATGTAGTCGAGCTCTGCCGGAAGCCGAAAATCTTCTGCGAGGGAGGGGAAGTCATCTGCAAGATTCGCTGGCGCCTCGGAAGGCTTTTCTTCTGAGAGAGCTCGGAGGTATAGCCCCTCCCCCCTTGCTGCCTTGTCCATGAACTCTTTGAAAGTCTCAGTGACGTAGCGAAAGTTCTTGGAGTTGAAGTCCAGCTTGCCCGTGGTGGTTTGGCATTCGTGGACGATGACCTGATAGAATGCCTTTAGTACGGCCGCCGCCTTACACACGATTCTCAGAGTTCACCCATGAATTCAAACATACCTCTTTTGTCTCGCCCAAACGCTGAACCATATACTCTGGCGTCCACTTCTCCACACATCCGCCTAAATCCAGCCCCTCAATGATGACCGGCTTTCTTCCTTGGATCAGCTTCTCCATGCTAGTTCCTGACTTCAATTGGACGCGCGGTATCGTTGTGATCGTAGCTTTGCCTTGCAGCATGAGTCGGCCTGCTCCATCCGTACTAGGATGCGTGAGCTTGGGTGAATCCGCGTAGCCAATGCTTAGTGGCTTGCAGATGGTTGACATTGTACTAGGTGCATCGGACACGGCATTCGTAAAGTCAGCTGTGTAAACACCCGTGTCCCAGAATGTACCCATCGAGAAGCACGTAGCCCCTCCGCCAACGATGACAAGACTAGAATTCAAGGAAATAACCGAAGATCCAACCATAAAGGGGAGTTCCTTAACTTTGTCGCTCAACGCCACCGCAAACGTAGCAAGTTGTCCTCCAGAAAGGGAGACACAGGCGACCGACTGTCCCTGAGAGGATGGGTCTTGTCCGACACCACCACACAAGACAGTCAGAGGACCTATATTCACCGACTGAGCACCAAACACTGATAGTGCCCACGCATGCTTGTCAACATCTGTCACGCTCTCGAAATGAATAGATGGCTGAAAAGTGGTGTTAGTAAAGCTGGACCAATACTCCTTGAGCAAACATACCTCGGCGCCAGTAACATCAACGGTCCAGATATAAGCGTTACTACTAATTTTCCCATCTTCCTTGATGCCTCCGCACAGAAAGCCTTGGAAGGTTCCCGGCTTGATCGTCACGTCGATTGAAGTGGCAACAGAGGAACCAAACGCAGGATCGGGAACGTTGCCTGATGTCGCACATTTAAGCCACCCTCTGACGGGATGGAAGACAAAGTAGTCAGGTGATATCTTGCACGGCCCTGTCTTGCCACCGAAAACCAAAGCAAGAGACGAGTTTGGTAGACGGACGGTAGAGTGCCTGAAAAGCGAGACGGGAAGGTCAAATGTTTTCTCCCAACTGTTGGAGACTTGGCTGAAGAGCCAACAGTCTGCAAAAGCTTTAGTCGGCGAGGCGCGACCTCCAACCAGCAGGACCCCGGAAGATCCAAGATCTGTGAGGGTGTGACACAATCTCGCGGACGGACCGACGGGGGACATCTGGAGAGGTAGGCTGTCCGCTTGAACCGGATACACATCGCAGGAATCAAGTCTTGCACTTATTCCCATTCCTAAGGTGTTGAGCAAGTATTGACCTCCTTCGGCGCTGGTAACCATAATCGGAGCGCCAAATCGACGTTTCGGTGCGCCCAAGGAACCGAGGGCATTCATGTCTAATTTGGCAACCCGTTCAGGGGCAGGCAATGGGCTGTACTGCCCAGCAGCTTGATCACTTCTGGGGTAGGCCGTGGCGTGCATGACAAAATAGTGCCTTGAAAACAAGACAAACTCTTCCCATTCATCAAACGGCTCGATATCGTCGAGTGCAGCCCTTTCGGCCGAGCTGAGGAATACCTCGCTGTTCCAGGCCTCCCAGAGGTCCCAAATATCAACATGGCGCCAACCTCGGGTTTCGAATCGCTGTCTCTGACTTTCAAGAGTTTGGTACTGATGGACTGACTTGAGTGAGGTGTTGAGTTTGTTGAAATGACTCAACATGGTTCTCGCAAAGGGGTGCTCAGGGCCATGAGGGAGAATTTGCTCAAGGAGGCAGAACTCGGCTACAAATCATCAGCGTCAACGCGATAAAGCCTTGAACGAGGATATAAGTGGCATACCTTGACCAATGGAGCTGGCCCACTGGATGAGAGCATCGGCCGACGCCGTGTCCATGTAAGTTATCGAGACCTCAGCAACAAAGAGTACTGAACAGTTAGATAGGGGCAAAAACGTTTCGAGGCACTGGCGCAAAGCATCGAGCTCTCGCAAGTCACATCCGATCTGGCAGTACTTGTCACTGCGGAGAAGCACATGGTCTGTATCCTTTTCACTGATATAGGGTTTAGGGCCAAGCAACTCCCTGAGCTCAGGTGTTCCAAGAACGATTACCCGCTTCTTTCGCATCAGATCAGGATAGTCAACGTCAAGGAATATAGTGTCTTCGCAGTTGTCCCCATAACGATGGTAACACTGCCAGGGGAGAACATCGCTTGCATGGAATAGTAAGTGTCTGGTTCTAGGCTGAGCTGGGTTTGGCTACTCACCTTCCGCAGCCTAGATTGATAACAACCTTCTTACGGTCAAGCTTCGGAGATGTGATGAAGTCACGCACAATCACATCAATAGCCCGTAACCTGAGCCAGTATCCCCGGTTAATGAGGGGAGCTCTCCGTTGGAACTTGGGAACGAAGTAGCGGAAAAAATGCAATTCGTTAGGGTAGTAGAATTTTTCGACGCTCCGTTTAGAGACGATGCTACTGCTGTTTGTCTAGAGGCACATCAGAAACCTATATCAAGGGACTGCTCAGATATATGTGTGTATCTTACTCCCATGATCAGGTCATCAAGCGCCTGTGTCTTGGTCGCCCGTGAGGCGGCAGGCTTTTCTTTCGCCATATCCGTTGACCTTGGGTTCTTATCCAAGGATGTGTCGGACAGGTGACCTCCTTTTGAGAAATTGGTGGCGGCCTGTTAACTCACACAAGACGGCAAACATTTATTGGAGGTTGTGAAGACTCAGAAAATGCTAGGCAATTGTGTATCGGCGTGGGCGATGGATCCACCGACAGGGTGCTAACATGCTTTCGGGCTCTCATTAGCGCATGTACGTGATATGTACCGCCTGCCTCCGGGGTCGTCATCGAAAGGCTGATTTCGAATGGTATTATTCGAAATCGTACAGAATTTTTGTGGTGTTGAAACATTCACGAATCTTCTATGCTTCTAGTAGTTGCCGATTGTGTAAGGCACTCAGTCACCCCAACAGAGCAGGTGGTAACTGAGTAAGGTTGGTAGCGTGCCTTCCCCCTCCTCAGTCCTCAGCCTCCACCCCACTAGCATTCCAGGTTCCCTGAGCTCCGACTCTCCGTCCTCCGCCATCACTTTCATCATCATCGTCAGTTCATACTTGGACGTCTATTGTCGCTGCCTCCTCTCTGTCTTCGTATTTTCTTGATAGTTCTTTTACTCATCCAGCTGATTTTCGCAAAGCTCCGCGATCGCCACGGCCTTGGGTCCGCCAACAGCCGCCGAGAGTTGCCCCGGCGTAGTCCTCATCGCCTGGTCTTCCTCCCCAGCCTCTCGATAGCAGCCTAAGCTAGTTCAACCAACACTTGGCTTCACCAACCTCGAGACCGCCTACTTGGGGCCATGACCAGCGCGCTGCCCTAAGGTTTCTTGCGCGATCGTTCTGCTAACGGGCTCTCTCGTCGCATCGACCCAAGGCGGTTCTCATCCTGCGACCTCGAATCCACCCAAAGTCTCGTCCGGATCGCGACTTCGTGTCCGGCCAACCGAACGCATACATACGACCCAACCGAACCTTCCTCGTGCCGACTCCTACTAGCTTTTCATCCCACCATGGCGAACCCAGTACTCAATTTCATCACCTTCAACCAAGACCACAGCTGTCTTGCCGTCGGTAGGTCTTGCGCCTGGCCGGTTTGCGCTCGCTTCATCATCCAACTAACTGGGGATTTCTCTCGTCGACAGGCACCTCTAAAGGGTTTCGCATATACCATACAGATCCTTTCTCGCGCATTTTTAGCAGCGATGAGAACAACATCTCCATTATCGAGATGCTCTTCTCGACCTCTCTCGTTGCTCTCGTCCTCTCTCCTCGCCATCTCATTATACAGAACACAAAGGTATGTGCCTTGGGTAACCATCTTAGACAACCTAGCTAATAGGTCCTGTAGAGAGCCTCTGTTATTTGCGAGCTCACCTTCCCTTCTGCCGTCCTGGCCGTCCGATTAAACCGAAAACGTCTTGCTGTCGTCCTCGAGGAAGAAATCTATCTGTACGATATTAGCAACATGAGCCTTCTGCATACCATTGCGACGTCGCCCAACCCAACCGCCATATGCGCCCTGTCGCCTTCTTCCGAGAATTGTTTCATCGCCTATCCGCTACCGAAACCTCGGGAGGACCCCGATGCGCGCCGGCCTGCTCACGCCCCTCCACAGTCGACCTACGTCTCCCCTACGTCGGGCGAAGTCCTCGTCTTTGATACCGTTGCGCTGAAGGCTGTTAATGTCATCGAGGCTCACCGTTCGCCGCTGTGCTCCATCTGCCTCAATAACGAGGGAACTCTGCTTGCCACGGCTAGTGAGACGGGGACTATTATTCGTGTGTTCTCAGTACCCAAGGGCCAGAAGCTCTACCAGTTCCGGCGCGGCACGTATCCTTCCACCATATACAGCATGTCCTTCAATCTCAGCTCCACTCTCCTCTGTGTATCCTCAACCTCGGATACAATCCACATTTTCCGCCTTGGGGCACCCCCTGGAAACACGACACCAGCAGGTGCGCCCATCGAACCTCTTGGATCTCAACGACAAGACCGCTGGTCACGGGCACGGAGCTATGATGACCCCGAGTCACCGGGGAATAGCACGGCAGACTCGTCTAAGAACGAGTCGGTTGACCTGATAGGGCCTGGAAATAACGGATCAGGCAGCAGCAATTCTGGTCATCGAAGGCAGAGTGGCTCGTTTAGCAGCATGCTTCGACGTTCTTCACAGATTATGGGCCGCGGTGTTGCTGGCGTCATGGGATCTTACCTGCCGCAATCCGTCACAGAAATGTGGGAGCCCTTGAGAGACTTTGCTTATATCAAGATCCCCAAGTCCACAGTTGCGCAGGGTCCCACGCGGGTGATGCCTGCTGGCCCCTTGCGTAGTGTTGTGGCGATGAGCAGTAGCAGTCCCCAAGTCATGGTTGTCACCAGTGATGGCGGTTTTTACGTTTACAATATTGACATGGAGCATGGTGGAGAGGGCTATTTGGTTAAGCAATTCTCGTAAGTGCCCTTGTACTCTTGGCTCGAACCATTGACAAGATCTGACTGACATTTCCCTAGCGTCCTGGATGATGATAACCGTGACGAACGATAGGAGATGGTTTCGCTGAACACCCCTCATTACTGAATGGCAGAATTACTTTTTCTTTTTTTGGCGTTTTCCATCAGTGGGGAGTCGACTTGGTTGTTTTCGGTCCCAAAGCTCTTCTTTTGGGTCAAGGTATCGTCTTCTTAAATACCCTTTACCTGCTATTCCCATTCTTGCTCCTGTTGGCCAGTTGGCGAGGAGAGGTGTTTGTGTCTTTTGAGTTGGCGTCACTTCGCGTATCAGGCTGGGGAGTTTATACATGTCACAGATAATCACCAACCAGTAATAGTTCGTCTCGTCCTTCAAAATCAATAATTCAACCATGACAACGGTGTAGTTGTAAAAACAGGGAAATAAACTTCGGTCCGTGGCTCTCATAGCCGTCGTGATTCATCAACATTCAAACCCAAATCCCTGAAGACGGTGAAACACATGAGAAAACAGTCTTCTGTCCTGAACGCCACATACACAAACCTACAGGGACTTTTTCGGACTCGTTAAACAAAGCGCCCGCGTGTTTCCCAGTTTCTGGTTCCTGTTGATCTTATCCCGTCATTCGTATGCTGATAACGGTGCGTCCATGACGCCAATGTGTGTAGCCAAGTTCCCTTTGGCGTTAAGCAGCACTCTAACAAGCACTCCAGGTGCTTAAACGAGTCCGCGCCACCTATAATGAGGATAGATATGAAGTCGAATGTACTGGATGGTTGACCCAGTTCTCTTGATGCTGGGTCATCCACCGGATCTCCCACTGGATCTAGAGACTCTTTCATAGTAAATAAAAACAACGAGGCGCCAATGGTGCCCCTTCTCACCTAGAGTAGGGGCGGTTCATGAGGGCGATTTCTCGCGCAATCTCCCCCCACTCCAAAGTTCTCTTGACCTCAGCGTCAGGGTCACCGTCCTGCTGGAGTGCCTCTTCCCACTTCAAGAGCTCGTAGGCGAATCGCAGGTGCGGTTGGATAATTACATTCAGTCGGCGGGCTCGGACAAAGCAATATGCGTGAGGGAACGACATGTTTTTCGCACGCATCACCTCGGCGATGCAGATGGTGGCACTGCGGGATACTCCCACCCGACAGTGAACCAAGGTCGCAGTACCATTTCGTCTTCCTCGGTCTATTGGAACATTGTTAGTATGTCGTTATCATGTAGCCATCCTCAAACCTTACCAATGAACTCGAGACATCGAGTAAATTCATCCGTCAAGGGATCAATGCCATTGTCCTGGACTCCTTGCACCACGCAGACATTTTCTTCTCCCCATTCTTCCAGGTCACCTTCTCGCCACATCGCCGTTTCACCGACGCTCAGAATCTGTGTGATCCCAAGGGCTTTAAGAAGGTCTGGATTATTTGCGTGGCCCAGATTGCCCAGGTACATGTAGTCGAGAACGCGGCTTGGGAATGACCCATCCAGAGCACCAAACCAGCTCGGCTCGTCCCTCGTCAGATGAGTGATTTCCGTCAAGCTCAACCCGCTACATACAGGGGATTCTCGGAGCAATCTTGGTGTGATAGATGTCAACAGAGCCACATCGGTTGGATAAGCAAAGAAATTGCGCTTCTTAGTCGTGTGAAGTTGCAGCCAAGCCTCGGGGACAGGTAAGCCAGTGCTGTAACTGAAGTATGCAATGCCTAGCATTGTCGACTCGGTATAACCATCAGCACAGTGGAGGAGAATCTTTCGAGGTCGAACTTCAAAGGTTGGATGATCATCGTATGGCATTGGGGAGTCTCCTTCCGCGTCGGTCTCGTTATTATCCCGCTCAGGTTCAGGATAAGTGCCATGAGAAAGGTGGTATATCCATTTACAAGTCTCAAGAATTCCATCTGTCTCGGAATGGGACCACGTCGGTGGCAAGATGCTGCCTGACGAGGGGAAGTCGAGAAACCGATGTTTGCCATCGTCGTCCGGGCTCTCTGCAATGAGCTGGAGCGCCAGAGGGTTCAGTCGTCCCAGGTCGCCGCACTCGATCAGGATATCGAATGCCTGCTCCTCAGGGCTCCCTTGTTCGGGGGTAGGGCCCATAAATACGTTCTTCGAGATTTCCGAGGCCTCAGTCATGGCCCACATCTCCCGCCTTTCCTGGTTGAAAAAGTCGATGACATTGCCAGTCAGGTGCCCCGAGGCGTCGATGGCCACGATCTCAGAGTGGTTTTCCTGGAATTTCGAAAACGGGCTTGTACAAACGAAGGTGTTGTACTCGGGTAAGCAAGCCCCCAGAGCTTCATGCTTCTCCCGCCATCGCTTCTGTGCAGCTGCAATATCCCATGCTATCTTGCGTGTCTTTGTCAAATCTCGGCCATAGACAATTATGTCCGACATGACAGCGCTTTTGATCGTCTGGATCTGAAAGTTTCGGACAGAAAAGCCCTCTCGAGGATCTGCCTCGATGAAATCGGGATTACTACCCGTCTGAAGAATCTCATTGGGAGCAATCGCTCCCTTGAGCCTTGCGCAGGTAAGGTCGCCATCAGCCTTGACAACAGTGACGGTCCTAAGGCAGGAAGGAGTCCTTCTCAGAGCACGTCGTCGAGCAGCGAAGAATGACTGCTGAACATGGTTTTGGGGATGGAGACCATGAAACCACGGGAAGACGAGGGAAGGATCTGGCAATGGCTGGCGTGAGGCAACGTCGAGCGCCTCGGCTACCTTAGGTGCGTCAAGCTCGAAGATGGACAGTTCACCAGACTCCAGTCGGCTCAAGTCATCGAGTGGATATAGGGCCGAGATCTGTCGAAGTCGATCATGAGACGGCGGAGACGGTGGCGGAGTATCTGGCTCATCGGGGCGAGCGGGGCCAGTGGGACAGATGGGGATATGCTTATTCGGAACAGGAACAGAACATGGCGAAGAAGAACTGGTGCTGGTTTCGAGGGAGAGGGGCGGGGTGATGGTTGACGAGGGACGATGAGGCGGGATAGGCCGGGCGAGAGCGACGGTAGTCATGTCAGCGGGCAAGGAGGAATTATGTTGAATAGGACCCTGATGTGAAGCTGTGTCGGACGGCGTAGTTCGTAAAAATGTATGGGTAAGATGCAGTGTGATATACAAGAACAGGGCAGTCAGCCAGACACCTTGTCGAGCAGTTGGGTCAGACGATCAAACAGCAGTTGAGGTCGTATTCAAATCAAGGGTGCAGGAGATTCTCGGCCTCAGCCACAGGATGCTGGATGAGCGAGAGTCAGAGACTTGGATGCAGATCGAGAGATTGCAAGATGGGACGCACACAGCTTATTTCTTGCTGGAGGCGGGCTCTTGTCGCACATGCCTGAACCCAGGAGAACAGAGAAGGCACGAGAAAACCAGCCACAGAGTCCCTGAATGGAATGGGAGCGACAACAAGGGAGGCAAACGGGAGAGTGTTCCAGAGAGCAGGGGAACGGTGCGAGACTGGGCAAATGTGCGATTGTGATGGGTGGTACAAGGAGGTCTTTCCAGGTGCACAATGTCGCGGGTGCCGCAGGAGCAAGGCGAAAAAATGCGAAACTATATCGACCGATAGATGAATCGAAGTTATCGTGATGCAACAAAGAACAGGAGCAATGGATCCTCTGATGGCGGCAACGGACGAGATCACGAAGCTCTGACGATCGCCGAGGCTTGGCAAAGCGAATCGATCGATTGCCTGGCTTGGGAGGAAAGAAATGGGAATTGAGATGGCAACCGACAACGACGAGACAGGAAGCACAAGGATATTGATAGTGGTGACCCAAAAGAAGCAGATGATGGCATGGATGAGAAGAGAGAAGATAAGGACGGCGGAGGAGGAGGGAGAGGGGAACAGGTCACGGCCGGGAGTCGGGGAGACGAGGTAGCGTCGCGGCGGAGGGTGTCTGTCGTTCGTGGTGGTGGTGATTTGGTTTTGGCTCTGGTTTCGGCCTCGTTTGGCCTGCCCAGTTTGCGCGTTGGTTGGGCGATTTGGAGATGGCGGACGCAGATGACGGGTGGTGGATGGTAGATGGCGAATGCTGATAAGGGCGGTGGTCCCTTGGTTAGCCAGCGATATACAGTGTCAGCGCCCTCTAGTCGACGGCAGACGCACGTACACGCATGTACATGCCTCCCAAGGGACGCCCAGCCATTAACGAGCGACGCTCGACCAGAGGGCACCAGATACGGCGGCGTTTGGATGGATCATCGACCATGGATCACTCAAGAGAACATGCAATGCGGTGATAGTGGCCGACCAGTGACCTGTGAGCCAACCCCAGTGGTGGCTGATGACCGCGTGCACGGGCCAGTTGGGCGAGACCGGCGCCGGAGGGAAAGCGGGGAAGAGGCGCCGAGTCGGCATGCCCATTGGCGGGAGCTTGCATTCAAGAGCGGGGGACCTGCTACAGCGCGCGCCATGCTTAGACGATACTGTGCGCAATCGGCCCATTGAACACTGTACACCGTGCGATGAGATGCTGCCCAGGCGCCTGAGTTTTGGTGCAGCTCATCTCCCTTGGACGGAACCTTGAGCACGTGAGCAATTGCAGTTTCACAACACGGCAGAGCCGTCGGAACAGCGTACCAGGTCCTGATCAGTGCACCCGTGGACCAGAAATAAGTGAGGTGATGTTGTATTAATGTGAGGCCAGCTGTGAGGCGAGGCAATGTGAGGTGACGCTTCAGGGAGATGGAGACAGCTCCTACGGGACAAAGTCAAGACAAAGCCGGTGCATTAGCGCGATGCATTACGGGGGCCCCCATGCCTGCCTGCTCCACTCGACGAATAAACACCAACCGTCTCTTACCAATTGGGAGTTTGATACACGTCTCCCAGCGCTTGAGTTGCTCCGTCGTCGCCGAATGCTGATCTTTGTGCGATTCTGTGCGATGTCTGAGTCTTGTGTCAAACCCCTGTTAACTCAAACTTGCTCACTAGGTTCCTAGGAATCACTGTGCTCTACCGGTAGTGTTGAACTCTGACGGGGATATTCATCCATGGTTGGGTCGAGTAAGACAGAACGAGGCTATGTCGAAGCAGACCCCGCAGCAACAGCTACACTATTATCCCCCGCCTACGCACAGATCATGACAAAGAGTCGGCAAATACTCTTGGGTTAGGTGTGCTAACGTCAGGAGCCGCATCACAAGATCAAAAACGTCCTGACAATCAGCTGGCTGGCTGGACAAGCGCCCTTCTCCAGACTCCCCACCTGAACCCACGGCCCCGGCATCCGACAAGCGTCCCCTTAGTTTAGTAGCGTAACATCACGAACTACCGGCATGTCGTTGCCAGATCGACCTGTCTTGCCAGAGCCAAGTGCGAGTTGTTTGAGACCAATGTCAACCCAATCTAGTCAGGCCCGCTGTACTTTCTCGTCGAAGGAAGACAATGAGCACCGCACCACAGGCATGTTTAAAAGGCATGGCCATCTAAAACCAGTACACCAACGTCAAGTGCCTTGATGATGATGTTGCATCAGCCCCTCCCTCCCCTTGCAACCAGGTTCTAAAGATCTTGATATCGCTATCTCGTCCAGATCTCACTTGCCGGCCACCACTTGTCTTATCAGGGGGCTAGCAATCGTAAACAAGGGCAAGTCCTTTCAGGACCAGCTCAACTTCCACTAGAATAACCGCGCCAAAGGTCGAACCAGTAGGCACAACACTAAAGCGCTTGCCCATTCATCCGATATGGAGTAGTGTCTAAAAACCTGGCACACCTGCTCCGTACGGAGAACGTTGTTGAGTCAATATTGCGGTCTCGAGATCTCCTTGCTTGCGCGGAGACTACCATTAGGTACTGAGCAGGGATCTAGACTACCTAATTATGACAAGTTTCATCCTATGTTCACCATAATTAAGATAAGAGATCAACTTATTCCTATATCACTTTTGTAGAGTCAGATAGTGCTCTAATAGTGGGGATAAATACGCTCTGGTAGTCCCCGCGCAAGCAAGGAGATAGGTGAAATAAGGAAGAACGTAGAATAGGTCTGCTAGCGCATCGTTTCTCGATCGTTCTTTATCTTTCAAGTTCTTGTGTGTTGTGTCTATGAGATAACCCTAATCCTAGCGTGTCCCCGCCGAGTGCTCTATCTGTTGCTCAAGGCATTCATCCTTGCACGCTTTGTCCCACACCGACGGTTTCCACACCGAGAAACGCTCGGTGACATCAGCTCTCCGCCACGTGACTTCGCGACAGCTCGCTTCCAGCACAAAGCCTTCCGTCACGCCTCACGTCTTCTGCCTAGCCCCGAAATCGTCCATCATCATCACCCACGATACGATCGCTCACCGAGGGCATACCCCGGTGTTCATATCTTAGCCATCATGAAGTTCAACATCGAGTACGGTTGCTCCTATTTCCCAGTGCTTCCTCTCTTTGCTCACAGTTTTCAGTGACTTGCCCGTGCTATTCCCCTACCCCAGGATATATCCAGGTATGCCCCAGATTGTTCGCCCAACAGCATTAGATACTAACTAGCGTGATTCCAGAGCAATATGCGTGAGTTTTTGATGTTGTAGCCTTCAAATCGTCAATGAAGCTAATGATGTCATGCCCCCAGCTACATGTGCGATCTCAAAAGTACTTGATCCTTCCTCTACATCTCCAAGCCATCAATCACTAACCTTTTTACTTTCTGATCAGAAACTCTGGATGCCGGGGGTCACTGTGTCCTAGAGATGCCTTCGGGTACTGGCAAAACCGTGTCTCTGTTGTCGCTCATTGTGGCGTATCAGCAATACATGCCAGAAAAGCGAAAGCTCATCTACTGCTCTCGTATGTCGCCTTTCCTGATCTGCTCTCATTGTACTAACACGTAGCTCGATCAGGTACCATGTCTGAGATTGAAAAGGCCTTGGTCGAACTCAAGTCTCTCATGAAGTACAGGGCTGAAGAGCTCGGTTACGAGGAAGAGTTTCGTGGCCTTGGCTTGACAAGTCGAAAGAACTTGTGTCTTCACCCATCAGTAAAACGAGAGAAGAGTGGCTCTGTTGTTGATGCTCGCTGCAGAAGCCTTACAGCTGGCTTCGTCAAAGAGAAGAAAGACAGGGGTGAGAATGTAGATGTCTGCGTCTACCACGATGTGCGTTTCTTTTTTTCTTGGCCTTCTCTTCCGTTATACTCATATGACACAGAACCTCGACCTTCTTGAGCCTCATAACCTCATCCCCAACGGTGTTTGGTCCTTCGACGATATCATTCGGTATGGCGAGGAACACAAGCAGTGCCCGTACTTCACTGCGCGGCGCATGGTTAGTACTAGTTGAGACCCGCAAGCTTGTGGGCTTGTGCTAAAGATGTTCCAGATGCAATATTGCAACGTTGTCATCTTCTCTTATCACTACCTCCTTGATCCAAAGATCGCCGAAAGAGTGTCGAAGGACTTCTCCAAGGACTGCATTGTGGTTTTCGACGAGGCACACAACATCGACAACGTCTGTATCGAGTCTCTGAGCACAGACATTACGGAAGATTCGTTGCGCAAAGCGACTCGTGGCGCCCAAAATCTCGAGAACCGGATAGCGCAGATGCGCGACACGGATCAGGAACAGCTGCAGAATGAATACCAGAAGCTCGTACAGGGACTCCGTGATGCGGATGAAGCCCGCCAAGAAGACGCCTTTATGGCAAACCCTGGTAAGCTTAACATCGGGTGCAAATTCTTCAGCCAACGCATGTTAATGATATTGTAGCCCTTCCTGCAGATCTCCTCCAAGAAGCCGTGCCAGGAAATATCAGGAGAGCCGAGCACTTCGTTGCCTTCCTCAAAAGATTCATCGAGTATTTGAAGGTAGTTTCTCATCTCATTCCACTGTGAAATAGGAGTTAACCCTTTGATAGACACGGATGAAGGTTCGCCAGGTTATTTCGGAAACACCACCATCTTTCCTAGCTCATCTGAAGGAGCATACCTTTATCGAGAAGAAGCCTCTCCGCTTCTGCGCGGAGCGACTAACGTCGCTAGTCAGAACCCTCGAACTCACCAATATCGAGGATTATCAGCCACTTCAAGAGGTTGCAACATTTGCGACCCTGGTATCGACCTATGAGAAAGGCTTCCTTCTCATCCTTGAGCCCTACGAATCTGACACAGCCGAAGTCCCAAATCCCATCCTTCACTTCACTTGCCTTGATGCCGCTATCGCTATTCGGCCTGTGTTTGAGAGATTCTACTCGGTCATTATCACATCGGGTACAATCTCGCCACTGGAAATATACCCGAAGATGCTTGACTTTTCCACAGTCATCCAAGAGTCATACAGCATGACCCTCGCACGGAGGTCATTCTTGCCCATGATTGTCACCCGAGGCAGTGATCAGGCATCCGTATCGACAAGTTTCCAGGTCCGAAACGAGCCCAGTGTGGTGAGAAACTACGGTAACTTGTTGACTGAGTTCGCCAAGATTACCCCTGATGGCATGGTCGTCTTCTTCCCCTCGTATCTCTACATGGAATCCATCATCAGCATGTGGCAAGGCATGGGTATCCTTGATGAGGTATGGAAGTACAAACTCATTCTAGTTGAGACACCCGACGCCCAGGAGACTTCGCTCGCCTTGGAGACGTATCGTACCGCGTGTTGCAACGGCAGAGGAGCGGTTCTGCTTTGCGTCGCGCGTGGCAAGGTCTCAGAAGGTATCGATTTTGACCATCAGTATGGTCGTACCGTGTTATGTATCGGAGTT
This sequence comes from Fusarium duplospermum, assembly GCA_003946985.1. Taxonomy (NCBI): domain Eukaryota; kingdom Fungi; phylum Ascomycota; class Sordariomycetes; order Hypocreales; family Nectriaceae; genus Fusarium; species Fusarium duplospermum. Next base: position 191,901 of record NKCI01000050.1, read on the forward strand.
CCCTTCCAGTACACCGAGTCACGAATCCTGAAGGCCAGACTGCAATTCCTACGAGAAACATACCGCATCAAGGAGAATGACTTCCTTTCCTTCGACGCCATGCGGCACGCAGCTCAGTGCCTGGGCAGAGTCTTGCGTGGCAAGGATGACTACGGTATCATGGTTCTCGCCGATCGCCGGTTCCAGAAGAAACGAGCTCAACTTCCCAAGTGGATCAACCAAGGCCTTCAAGAAGCGGACGTCAACCTGAGCACTGACATGGCCGTCAGCAGTGCGAGGCGATTCTTGAGAACCATGGCACAGCCTTTCCGGGCTAAGGACCAGGAGGGCATCAGCACCTGGGGTTACAAGGATCTGATGGAGCACAAGGAGAAGATGGATCTGGAGAGGATTAAGGAGCTCGAGGAGGCTGCGCAGAAACCTCAGCCGGCTGCACCTATCAACCAATACGAGTATGACGACGAGGAGCTCGATCAGGACATGATGGAGATGGATGGTTTCTAGATTTCTCTTTCATTTGGGTCGAAAACATCAGGATAGAATTAGGGGGGACCAAAATTGTGCAAAATTGTATCATAGTATTAGAATAATCGAGCGCTCCATTGCTGCCATCTATGGGTGTCCTCTATGTTGTATCTCGGCCCAAACTAAGAAGTCTAACTAAATCCATTGAGTAGTTACCTTGCTTTAAAAGAGCACCAGAACACCAATTGCCCGATCCCTCCACTCCTTGCTAGATAAAAAGAAAGTCAACAGTCTCACCAGCCTCACAAATACGCCATCTTATTTCACCAACAGTCTCTTCGCAGCCTTGACGGCTCTTAGAGCAGGGAGAGTGTGAGCCCGACCTGGCTCCCTCCCAATCTCGATACAAAGCATGCGGATAAAGTCGTGGTTCGTCCAGTAGCTTGTGTGCGCACTCAGCATGTTCAGGTACTGAATCTCCAGGGGACCTCCCCCCGAGCGGAGGTACCAGTCTATTTGCCCATTGTCGTTGAGCAGGAAGGCTTTCTTCTCGGCAATCTCTTCTCGCGTAAAGTCGTGAACCTCGAGCTCAAGCTGAGAGGGGAGGCGGATGGTCGACGGCCGCTCTGGCTCTGGGGCGAGCGGGTTCGGGGCTGGGGCCATGCCTGGCACGACGTTCCGCATGGCTGCGCCGACTGACTTCCACAGGGAGCCCGCTATGCTCGGCACGTAGGCTGTCTTGAGGCTCGCCGCGTAGATGGGATCAACGGCACCATTAAGGAAGTAGGCGATGGGATCCTCCTTGGCTAGGATGTTGTAGATATTGTCGACAGCCAGGCAGCCAAAGGTGCCAGCTTCACCGACCACATCTTTGGCCACCACGTCACTTGAGTCAGCTCCTGGCTTCATACGCCCATGCCGAGGCATGAGTGTGCCGCGCTCAAGAAGCAGGAAGAACCCAGCCGGGCTGCCTGCCAGGAAGAGGTTCCTGGTGTCAAATTCGAAGAACCGTGTCTCAGGTTCCTTGCGAGTTAAGTCGAGTCTGGGTACCGAGGTCGGTTGATTTGACAGAATCTCAAGAGCCATGGCGCTACCCAGCGAGTGTCCGATGAGATGAACACGCCCTCTCTCGGCGAAGCCTGGATTGTTGCGACACCAGAGCCGATAGACACGGTTTGCTTCGGACACGAGGGCTTTGATCATCTTCCCCTTGTGATGGGACATGTAGAAGGGGATGTCAAACATGACATCCGATATCATGCTGCGAACAGCAGGAATGGTATCCGGCTCGATGTCCTTGAGTCCGAAGCCCTCAGGAGTATAGTCTGCCTTGTCTTCCTCCCTCATTGGCCCTCCATCCTCGAAGGAGAGGCCCATCCTCCAGTTCAGGGGAAGAATCATAAGTCCATTCTGGTCCGCACGAAGTACCTGCTTGACAACAGGGCTCTGTAGTTCAATGTTAACAGCACGGCGGAAGCCATTAATGGCATGAGTGAAGTGGAAGCTCTCCACTCTCTCTGCGAATTTCTGGCCGATGCCATGGGCGACGAGAATCAAGTCAGTAACTTGCCCTTTCTCTTTGTCGGCCTTGCAAGCGGAGCACACGTCCTGGCCACTGCTCTCGTGTGATTCATCAGCTGCTGATACGCCCGGTTTGTTTGGAGTCTGCTTCTTATGATGAAGTCGCTCCCAGGCTGCTCTGTCGAAGCCTCGGACAACAGGGACACCAACAGTCACGCCCTTCATAATCTTCAACACGGGTCGCCTTCCATAATATGCTGATGGTTTCAGGCTTGGCTTCATGAGGAACGCTTCAGTGGCATTCTTGTATATGACGTGATAGTTGGAAAAAGGCCGTGTCAGAGTCTGAAATTCCCCTGAAGCTCTTTTATCGACAGCAGCTGGGCCAATGGATCCTTCAGCTGCCGCTTCACCACGAAAGCAGCGAGCAGCGCAGAATGGGTCGGTTGGGATAGCTGGCTCAGGAAAACCAACTTCATCAGCAGAGCCGATTTCGGATTCTTTGGGCCAGAGCCTGTGGGACACCTTTTCCTCGCCCAACGGACCAACATCGATGGCACATCGTAGTTCATCGCACCAAGTTTCCGTCCATGGTCGAAGTTCATGGTAACCGGCCTCCAACTGGTTCGCCACAATCGGTGGGATCGGAAGCATTGTGTCCCTATATCAGGTTAGCGAAATTCTTCCCGAATATTATAAATCCATACCTATAAAACCATGTCGCCCGAGCAACAACAGCGACGTCGTTAACAGGAGACCAGTAAATCGGCTTCATCTGGAGAGACGGCAACGAAACCATGTGTAATCTTGATACCCCGACCGCAACCTCGGCAACGCTAGGCCGATAGTCGTCTACCATTGGCTTGTCGGCGGCTTTTGTTGCTTGAGAGGCATCATCCACTTCCGTTGTCGTCTCAGCTTTATCTCGGGGCCGGCCAACGTCCCGCAACATACCACCAGCTTGAGCAAACGGGACAGAACCAGGCTCGGATTGTGTTTCTGGGCTGCCTACTCGTACAAAGGGCTTCCCTGATATTCCATCATCCAAGCCTGGCGGTCGAGCAATAGTTGGACTTCCGACAGGCGTCTGGGATCGGGGGGTCCGGTTCTTGGCCTGTGATAGCGAAAGGGATCTGGCTCTCAGGTTGGTTTCGCCAACGGTAGATCGACGTTTCGTGCTGCGAGATTCTGTAGGGGTTTTCGAGATCCTAGCAATAGGGTGGCTCACATTGGCTGTAGAAGAAGATCCTGGGCGACTGGAGGGTATATCCGCTGAGGATGGTCGAGGCTCGATTGCACTGCTTGCCAGCTCCTTCAGGCGACCAAGGCCAAGAACAATCTGCTGGGTCACTTCGTCAACACTTAAGGCAGGGTTATTCCTTCTGGCCAAAGAGCAAAAGGTAGCCTCTAACTCTTCCGATACATCGAGCACCAGCTCAGAACAACAGGCGGGCACCGGGGTGTTTGGTATGACATTGCCAGCTGGCACAGCGACATCCTGTGGTTGGTAGCCTCCACGATGTCTTTCCCAGTGTTTTGTCGTCAGGGTCTGGACAAGCGAGGCCCGTTTGTTCGCATCGAATTGAGACGGCTGACCCTGGTCCTTCCACGCATCCTGGTGAGCCCGTCGGTCGTTCTCAGACATGAGACTCAACCAAGCTTTCTCGAGAGCATTATTGTCACCCCTAGAAAAGGGCCGCACCTGACCCTTGTTCGTCTTCGCATCGGTACTAATGGTCGAGGATGTCGAGAGGGGGTCGTCGATGGGAATAAGGGACGAGTAAAAGAATTGTGCCTCGACAAGTGGAACGTCGTCTTCTCGTCGGACGCGGGCAACGGGAGCCAGACGACACTTGGCGCCGTATGTATGGTTGTCGCATGCCATGATGGCAGTCGCTGGGAGTATAGCTTGGGCAAGTAAGCCAGAAGCTGCACGACAGCAAAAACTGGCTGCAGGGTCTCGATCGCAGCGAACGTCGGGGTCAGGTTGGGCCTCTTGGGGCTGGCGTAGAATTCGACTGGGCCATAGAGGGGAGGCAGGACAAAGACTCGTGGCTTGCCGTCCACGCAGTCAGATGGTGAGCAAGGGAGGGAAGAGAAAAGAATGCCAACGGAGGAAGGGCACGGAAAGTGGACGGTGGTAGACGGAAGCCTGAGGCTTGGTGGTTCACCGACCTCCAGTCAAGCCTGGGCTCGATGACGTGGGGATGTGCTGGACAGTCTATCTGCCTTAATATTGTGGGTCCCTGCCAGGTACTTTCGCTAAGACAACATGTATCTTCTCGCCTATCTTGACAGCAGTCTCTACCTGAAACAAGCCTCCAAGAACATCCCCGATACCTTCATCAATAGATCCTATCAAAGCTCCTCCTAACTAACGTGGTGCCTAGTAACATCACATGCATGATGCCCTGCTGCCACGTATGTTAGGCAGGCATGGATGTCACTAACTTAGCTTCAGAGACTGCCCGCAAATAGGGACTCAAGATACTCAGTTGAGACACTTCACGCTCAAAAACCATCATGCCCAACAACTCGAGGTCGCCGTAATTCTAAAGTCGTATTTCAGTCGAGAGCAACCGGAAAAACTCTACCAAGGAATGGCCCGGCCGTGCAGTTGAAAGGTAACATGACCATGGTTGTAGCTTCACAACAATGGGCACATTTTCATTACCATCTAATTTCCCGGGCCTGTGATTCCAGGCGGACAATTCTCACTTCCCTGTGATTCGCAGATCTTTTCCCGAGGCATGAATCTTGTAATCCGTTGTTGGACACTCACATATCTGCATTGACGTTTCATTCCCTACCCAACCTTCCCCTCAATATCCCTTTGTAAGACATTTGGTAAGAAAGCATTACTTAGCAATGCCATCCCCGGATGAATTACTGCCAGCATGCGCCGATTCAACCTGTGCCTGAAATAACAGCCCAACGATTCGCGCGCGGTTACTTCGAGGGAGAGCGCATGTCTTGACGGCCGAGCTGAAACCGTGAAACCAGGATGTCGCGCTTCGCCAAACAGCGGGAAGCTGCACAGATCCGTATCTTGAATGCTCGTCCCCATAATTAAGCGTAGAACCTTGCCATTATCTTGCTTCTAGATGTATCGTATCTCGTCGCACGACCCAACTGGAGAGGCCCTCTCGGCGGGTAGACATTTGGTATGTTGTAGTGTCGTTGTCCTCAACAAGGACTGTACTTTGTGAATTACAAAGTATGCCATCCATTGCTCAGACGTAGAGCAGCGTGGACATCTGGATGGTTTGCCACGGTTGCCGCCCCTGAAACTGATCCGATGTCTTCGAAGGAGCTTTCGTATCCTGTCAACAGGATTCTACTGGAACCGGCATCACTTCACTCAGTACCCCAGACGTACTCCAGCCGGAATCGGTGCATAAACTCCCGACTATTCCAACCTTCCAATCGTCTGGATACATTCCTATATCATCCCCAGTCAGCGAACGTCGACACTCGACAAAACAATAAGCCGTGACTCGATGGGTTAGTCTAGGTACCTTGAAGTCTCTCTGGAAGATTCCGGTGGTTTCTCTCCATATAACGTTAAGCATTCAACAGATGTTGAGAGAAAGGATCACGTCCGTCGCTGTGATTGGATATCCTACCACCCAAGGCAATGGAACACACAATGCGGTCGCAAATATTCCAGATAGAAATGGCCAGGGTTCGAACAGATCGCCACGATAATCAAGATGAGAAATCCTATAGGGGCTGAAAAGGCTGGTCGAAGTATCCAGCCAAACTCGGTAACGGCCACAACCAAAAGACTGTCAAGAACTCCTGACGGTGACTGTCAGAGTGGAAGGCGGGACACTGGCTAGTCTCTCTGCCTACACGACACGACGATTACTCGAATCAGACGGTCCCGGTTGGTTTACCAAACCCAGTCCTGTGAAACCTGGGTTTTGGAGGTTCAGGGTACCGATGTCGAATCGTTTTGAACAACCGTCTTCCATGTGCCTGGCCAGTTCGTCAGTATCCATATAGAAAATTGTCGCATGACAAGGCTGAACTTACCGCCTTAGTGTATCCTTGCGGGCAAAAAGACGCCCGCAGTAGTCGCACTTGTGGTTACGCTCCTTCATGTGGACACTTTGGTGGTGTCGTTGTAGATCGGTTTTCCGCACAAACTTCTTTGTACACCCATCAACGGTGCATGGAAACGGATACTCCCGTTTCTCGTCGTGAGTTTCCAGGTGTGACTTGTAGTTGTAACTGCGACTGAAGAACTTTCCACAACCCTTAACCTCACACTGAAAGTTTGCTTCCTCCTTTGAGGTATGTTTCCGTGTAGGTCTCTTCACCTTGTTGGTTTTCAACATGCGCCTGTCCTGGCCAAGATCGGGTATTTGGGCTTGCGCATTCTGGTAAAACTGAGACACGTCGTAGTCTTGCTTTGGCCAGGTCGTTGCAGCCCCCGCGCTCAAGTCCGACTGAAGGCTCGGGGCGAAGGGTGTTCCGTCTGTATGATAGGCCGCACTGGCTGGTCCGGGGGCTGAGTAGGACGGCGATTCAAAACCTTGGCAATAGCTACTAACGGAGCCTTCCATCCTGAATCTGGGGTTAGATGGATCCTGCAAGTATCCGAATGGAGGCCTGGAAGCTATCGCTGGCCCTCGGTCAGAGTGGCTACTCGATGGTGGGAGAGGGTGGTGAACTGCGGGATTTCGTGTTGTTGGCATGTAGGCTTCGTGGGTTTGATACGGAGTGGGAAGGCAGGTTTCGTAGGCCGCAAAGGTATTAAACTCGGAACCCAGAGCATCAGATTCCACCGAACTAGAAGGCGTTGACGAGGTCGCCGCCACGAGGCCGTCCGGGGTGACCCAAGCGGTACTACTGTGATCCATGGGAGGCGGTGATAGAAGCTGAGTGTTTGGGCCAGAGAGCCAACGAGGGTTGAAGCAAGATGAAGCTGAATCGGGAGATGATTCCAGCTCGTTTGTTGAAACGACTGGTTGGAGTGGGGAGTGATAGCCAGGCGCCGGTCCCTCTGAGAGGCGTGAAATATCAGAACTTGAGGAACTAAGCTCAAGGAACTGGCGATGATGCGATGCTGGGGAGTTTGATGTCGAGGGAGGTGTAAGGTACATGTTGATGTTGTTGGATGACGCGGGGCTGTGTTAGAAGCCGTGGGCTGGCCAGGGTCTTGAGAGCCATACACCTTCTGCAAGCAAGCAAGCAAGCAACGGAACTGAGCCCTAGAAAGTAACAAGACCGCGGATGGCAGTGGACTATTGCAAAGAGGGGAGTTTCATCGACCAAGCTGGGAACCCCATGATGGGGTAGCAGTTGGATAAATATTTCGATTCACGGTCAAGACGGGGGAGTCAAGAACAAGACAAGAGACGGCCGACACAACAGAGGGTGGCAATAGGAAGAAGAGATCAGCCAGAGAGAGAGACCGAGCGAGGAAGCAGTCTGTGTACCTCTGTCCAGTGCTGTGCTGGACAGGGAATGTCGATTACGGAGCCTTCCGTTTAACGACGCAAACCGCCTTCGATGAATTAAACACAGGCGAGCGTGGTAGGTCGAAGGAAGGATCAGGCTCCGCCTGCATGGGGGGTTCGAGGAAACAGGCAAGTCGGTGGTGGGGAGAGAAGGGTTTGGCGTTCGCGGGCACTAGAGCCACTCACTGGGAAGGTGTCGAGAAGCGGGTGACGGGGCCGGAAAAGAGAGCGAAATGAGACCTAGGCAAGGGTTCCGTTCGCCAACCATGGGGCTGGGCCATCTTGGACTTGATAGATCTCTCGGATGGGTTAAGGGAGATAACGGTGTTGCCAGGGCCGTTTGCTGTCACTGGTCCATCGATTCTGGACGGACTGGGGTGTGCCTGGCCTTGGCTTGACACGATTACGGCCGTTGGATGCCCAGAATAGAGTCTGTGTCCTGTACACCAACTGTCCTGGGCTGGGCTGGGTGTGAATGAGCCAAGGTATAAAGGGCCGCATTCCGTCGAGGCAAGGGTTTTCCCAAGAAGGGAAGCACGTACTGCCTGCACTGCGCTGCACTGGGGAAAGGGGACGGGGACGAGGCAGGGATGGGGTCGTATATTCGGCAGTATCAAAACATGAGGAAGGGAATTTGAGGCGGAGCTTGGGCTTGGGCTTGGATGGTGGCAGACGGTGGTTGTGCTTGTGCGTCGAAAGAATCTTCATGGTTCCTTCCTGTCGGCCTGTGAGAGGGAGTGATGCCATCGTCCCATAGTGAAGCCGGACCGTTCTCCACCCCCAAGAACCAACACCCTCAAAACCGTCCGAGAGCACGCACTCCCATTGCTTGCGCGCACAGCCCCCCCTTAGGTTTGCATGGCCCATGCTCTCTCAAAGTTACCACCACCGTAAGTGTGTGCTGAGAAAGGATGCGTGCCTGACTGTCGGGACCTGTGAGAGGTGGTGACTGCGTCTAAAGCGCGCGTATCGCAAGGATTTCCCTGCCGACAAATCGGCCGACGCTGTGATGGGACGAGAACCAGTTCAAGTCAAGGCCTGCCTCCAACAAAGGCCCTGGCGTCATGGATTACATCCAGATCCGTCCTGGACCCCCCAGCAAAACGGCTACCATGGCCCGGCCAACCTTGTCCTCCTCAAGAGTGTCCAGTGTCCTTCCTTGTGCTGTTGCCCTGCGCTGCCCTGCGCAGCACCGCGCAGTGAACAAGACTCTCACTCGCGCCATGCCATGCCTTGTCTGCCAGGAACCACTTGGACCTTGCGCTGGCGGGGTTTTTGGTCCAACAGGCATGCATCGATCAACCCACGGATCGCGGACGAGCTGTCATCGTGGGCAAGAATGGCCAGGGGGCCTTAAGAGCAATCATGTGGTGCAGCTCGTGCGACTCGTGCGAGTCCGGGCCAGTGCAGGCCAGGGCATGGGAAAAGCCAAGACCAAGGCCGGGCTAGATCCGAAGAGCCGATACGATATTGTACGACGGACATGTTCGAGGCAGAGGAAAAGGGGAGAAGGGGGCCCTGGTCCTACCGGTGAGAGCAGCTTGCGGTTTAGTTCGACAGGGCCGCTACTCCGGTCTGGAGATGTGTGGAGGTCCAGCAAGCAATCCATCCCTACCAACGGAGTAATTAAGAGTGGAAGCGGGCGAAGCGGGCGAGGAACTTTAGGAGGGGGGGATGTAACACAGAGACAGTGCCGACAAGGTCGCGCGAGTACGGACTTGGATGCCCTCTAACTTGTGTCAAACCGAGGGAAGATGGGCTGGGTGAGCGGGGAGACGCGTCTGCCCACAGTGCGCGTGTTTCCTGCCAGACGTCAAATCAAAGCCTTCACCCGTGCCCAGCCTCAATGTCTTCCTGGACACTTCCAAAGATCCATCGTAGGCGCTCCTGGATGCAACCCGGAGGGCTTAGGCAACGGGATGGCTTCAAGCCTCCCGATGCTTACACGCGAATAGCCTTATAGCATCGGCCCGGTCCTTTCAATCCTTCCTTCGTTTCGCATTGCATTGGATGCCTTGCATGTGCTGGAGACGCCATCGACGTCCGCAATCTGTCATCGGCGTCGTCCAACAGGAACAGGGGCTAAGTAACAAACTTGTCATTGACGACACTCTGTCTTGATCATGCCACGAGAAAATGAGAAACGCGCTTAAACAGACTCAGAGGCGCATCTGGGGCACGGCCGCGCGTTCATGGTCGACTACCTGGCTCATCCAGGCGGCTTGCGTCCAGGATATCCACGGAAAAATCGCCCTTTACTAACACACAACTTGGCTCGTCCTTCTTCTTTCTCACTCTCCTGCTTCCATAGCCTCCACTGGTCTACGACCTACGAGGTAAAGTCGCGACCAGTTTTCCCGAGTAGGCAAAGGCCAAGCAAGAAAGGCCCGTCCGAGCGTTCAAGGGTCCCCTTGATGACAGCTTATTAGGCGCACCAGTTTTTGCCGCCGGGGCGCCAGAGTTCCGACAAGAGGCTCACGAAACAGGGTAAATACATTTCTTTCATTCATGGATTGACCCGATGCCCGTCCTTCCAGGTTACTTCGCTAGCTACGCGCCGGCCCCCATTGGCCACGAGCCAGGGCCGGACAGAGTGGTTGAGCTTAATGCCCCTGGACGGCTCGCGGCTTGTACTCTTCCTCGAGATACTTGACTTCTTCATCTGTGAACCGGACACGGAGCGCCTCAACCGCCTCCTCGATCCGCGCGGGCTTGTTCATGCCCAGGATCGGCCAGCATCCCTTGTGCAGCACCCACGCTGTTGAGAGCACGGCCATGCTGATGCCCTTTTTCTTCGCCAACTCCTCAACGCGTCCCACGACCTCCCCACTGGCCGTTGCGTTCCACGTCGCGGCATGCTTGTCGTTCAAGGCACGGCTGCTCTCGCCTGTACCCCAGGGCCGAGTGAGGAGGCCACGAGCCATGGGAGACCAGGGGATGACGCCCACACCTGTGGCCTTACAGAAGGGGATCATCTCCCTCTCCTCCTCTCGGTAGACCAGATTGTAAAAGTTCTGCATCGAAATGAACTTGGTCCATCCCTTGAGCTCGGCAATATGCTGCAGTCGGGCAAATTCCCATGCATACATGGAGCTGGCTCCAATGTACCGCACCTTGCCCGACATAACCACGTCGTGCAGAGCTCGCATAATCTCCTCTGGGGGCGTTTCTCGATCCAGACGATGGATCTGGAGGACGTCTAATGGGTAACATCAGCCAATGCCGTCTGGATAGGGTCTCGTTCGGACTGTGAATAGGGTAATCGTCATGTGCGCAACGATGCCTCGCAGAAGCCGAGGTGCAAGCAGACCCCAAAATCGCAATTCCCGAGCCCAGAGGACACGAGGTCCCAACACAGAGGCGGCTTTTGACAATTCAGGTGGGAAAGTCGAGACTCTGACAAGTGGAGCGGGATGAGGGGGGAAAGGTGCACTGGCACAATCACCTCTAGGATTCTTCTATCCCCCCTGTTCCTATCACCTGCAGAGAATTCTGCTTTGGGAATGCCATGGGCCGTGGTGAGAGTGACAGCCTTTTACGGTTCCACTCGGACCGTCAATGTTGGATCCTGGCCGCTTGCCAGGATTCAATTGCCCACCACATTGGTAGGCTGCCATAACTCTTGGCGGGATGGTTGACAGCCGTCAAATGAATGGTTCGTCGACGGCCGGAGAGGGGCACATCCGGCTTCACTCACCAATGTAGTCGAGCCCAAGGCGCCTCAAGCTTCCGTCAACAGCATCAAAGATGTGTTTTCTGGAAAGGCCCATCTGGTTCACTGTCGGTCCATCGTTTACAACTGGAACTCTTGTGCCCTCGCCTTCCGCGATGGGGAAGTAGACCTTGCTAAGAATTACCACCTTGCTCCGAGGGATATTGAACTTTTTGAGGGCCTTGCCGATAATCTCCTCGGAAGCGCCGTTGGAGTAGAAATCAGCTGTATCCCAAGTGTTGATCCCCAGGTCATATGCCTTTTTAAGCAGCTCGAGTCCTTCTTCCTCGTCAAGGGTCCATGGTGATCCCTCCCACTTGGAACTACCAAAGACCATGCAACCCATGATGATCTTGGAGATCTTGAGACCACTCTCGCCGAGTCTGGCAACAGTCCGTCAGCATTCAGATCCAGTCACCGAAATAGGAAGGTTACCCGCTTTGTGTATTCCATCTTGGTCTGTTGTGATTGCGCCCCTGTCAGTTGGTTGTCTTGTGGCTTATTCTTCGACGGGCGACATGTGAATGGGAAAGAAAGGTCACCTCAACTGCGATGCTCTTGGTTTCTATACTTGACTTGCTTCGAAGATCATTGACTAACCAGTTGACTCACACAGGCGCAAGCCCCCCTCATTCCGGTTCCGAGGCCGAAACAAACCCCACAGCGGAATCTTTCTCCTCGCGCCAACCGACTCCGTGATCCGAGATCGTAGGCGGCAATTGATATCGGCTCGCAAGCCGAAATTGTCAAGGGTGAAGCAAAGTATGAGGTCTAGCCATTGAGATGCAATTAGTAGCCAGCCAACTGAGTGGTTCGAACGCTCCTCCACAGGCTCCCTATTGACCAGGGGCTGTCCGGGTAGCGCATCTATATTAACTCTGAGGTATCCATCTTTTCATCGCCCGTTCAAGTCTTGTATCGGAAAACATGTTGGCCCATAGATGAGGAAGTAGGGAGAATCGAAGCACAACGCCTCAGGCGCTGTTTCGAGCCTCTCAACCCGAGAAACCAGCAGCAGAGAGCAACAGGCTCACTAAGAGCCTACCCCATTCTCCGTCGTGATTCTTGCGGTTTCATCGAGCCTCAACTGCCTAAACAAATCCCTTGGCGAGAGACCAGAAGTTGTCCATCTTTGTACGAGAGAGAGCCTCCCTCGCCTCTGCGTCTGTCTCGCACACTTTGCTCCCCCACTTTCTAAAAGCCCGTGCCTTTTGCTCACCCTCAAAGACCAGTTTGCATTCGTTCATGGACATGTCTTTGAGCTCTCCGTTGTCCTTCTCAGCAAGGAGCCAGTCGCGTACTGTCCCCTGCTTTCCATCTCGATCTCTTGACGGCACGTTCTCAGTCCAGTCAATACGGTTGAGCATGAGTTTCTTGTACTTTTTAATGCTCCATTCGCCTCCCTCAACAATGACCAGGTTGAATTTTGGATGCATGATGCATGTTCCGGTGAGCGCCAGTTGCTCGGCGTTGACGCCAATCTTGTATCGGTGCTGTCCATTGGCCAGGCTTCCAATCTTAAAGACCAGAATATGGATTCCTTTGTCAGCATCTTTCTGCTGATTTGTCGCTAACTTTTCGTGCTTTTGTTCTTTGGTGAGTTTCCTCTCCTCATTGGTTTCGACATGCTTTTGGTGGCGCTCTGCAATTTCGCGGTTTACTCGTGCTTCGACGGCCGTTGGATCTTTGACAGCAACTATAAACCTGTTAGTACGAGAACAGAGACCAAAGGATGGCGATATAGGGGTTCAACTTACCATCACCGAGAACTCGCATCAAATTGCCCTTCTTCACCTTCGGTGGAGGTGCAGGCACTAATCCTAGGCGGATCTTGGCTTGCATTTCCTTCAACTCTGCCATTCGGCGCTGTCGGCGGAGCTTGGCCTGTTCTCTAGATGTCAAGAACATGGGCTTTGCAGCAGGGACATGGCGATCTTGTGGCGGTTCGAGGGCGATTGGATGCTGGATATATTCGGTAATGATGCTGTCAGGCGTACTGAGTTTAAGCTGAGAGGGATCGTCCACCAGGTCGTAATTCGTGCCAGCAACGAGTCCTTCATCCCACCATTCAGCTCCCGAAGGAGCCTCCGTCACGAAATTGCGCTCCACGTCAAGGTCTTCGTCGATACCGGCCTTTCGGGTTTGCTCTGCGATTCGCTTCTTCATCGCCTCGAGGGCAGCCTGTCGACGCAAAGCATTGGCTTGCGCAATATATTTACCTTTCTGGTTAAAGACGAGTGATCGAGACTGGCGTGCCTTTCCACCACCTGATTGCGACGCCAGGCCAGGGTCATAATACGGATTCTCGCCGCCTTCTTTGCCCATGGAGCCGGCCTTGAAGCCATCTTGGCCTCGAGGCTTATCCGATCGCGCGCTCGAGGATGGAGGTGTTGAGTCTTTCGATTTATTGGCAGGCTTCCATGATCCAAGGTCTTCCAAGGCTGGGTGAAGGCCAACATTCAGCCCACCTTTCGCTTTGCTTGTTCCGATCGCTGCAGCAACACGAGCCTTTAGTGCAGCCATTCTGTCGGCAGCTGATTCCGTCTTTTGCACCCTTGACGAGGCATCGTGGCGCGGCCCAAGGCCGGGGGACTCGCTCTGACGGTCCATGGCTAGGATATGGTGGTTGGCAGGTGCTTTGGCGCCTCCCCAGCCGTGTGAGGCTTAATCCAGGATATTCCGTTTGTTCGATCAGTATTTTTCCCAGTAGAAGCCGGATGGAAGCCCAGAAAGCGGATGATTTGAAGAAGGATTGCGTTGCGTGGAATGTGAGGTTCGGTGGATGATGTAAATGATGGAGTAAGGCGAGACTGAGTCGCGGCGCGATTCACTGCGCATGGATCAGCCTAAAATTCTGCCACTCCGCACCGCCAAAAATTTGTTTTCACGTTCCAAGCTTCAATCCCCCACCACCTTCACCTTCACTTCGCACGTTGCACCGGGCAATGGACTTTGACAGTTAACTCGGAGACGTCGCCTAACTCCCAATTCTTTGCGCTCGACTGAGCGGCAGCAGCGTCATCATGAATATCGCACAACCTGTCGCCTCCGGCGTGGACAGTGTCGAGTTTACGTTCCTGTCGCCAAAGGAGATCCGATCCATTTCGGTGAAGCGAATCGAGAACGACAGTACCTTCGACAACCTCCTCAATCCAGTACCAGGCGGTCTATACGACCCTGCGCTCGGTTCTTGGGGTGATGCGCCGTAAGTCCCAGCCCAATGTATCGAGTTTCGAGGGGGCTGACAGGCCGATCACAGATGCACAACTTGCAACTTGAACCAGTCTACGTGCCCCGGCCATGCCGGTCACATTCAACTCCCCGTCCCTGTCTATCACCCAGTGTTTATGGACCAGGCCTACCGACTTCTTAAGGCCGCCTGTGTCTACTGCAAGGGCTTTCGACTCCCCCAAAAAGAATTGCACAAGTATGTGTGCAAATTGAAGCTCCTCCAGCATGGCCTGATTCAGGAAGCGCACATTGTTGGCGCCATCGGCGAGAATGACCTAGCCATCGAGCTGGGTGACTTTTCAGGACTGGAAAGTGAGGCCGAGGAGGAGGGTGACAGCAATTCCATCGACAACGTCACTCGCGCAAGAGACAGATATGTCGACAAGTGTCTTCGCGGCATCAAGGTCAAGCGAGGCGAAACGAAGCGAGGAAAACACGAGGGCGCGAGCGAAATGCGACGAGAGGTCATCAAGGAATTTCTTGCCGAGATCACCAAGAGGAGAATATGCGCCAGCTGTGGCGGCATCTCTCCATCCTATCGCAAGGATCGATTTGTCAAGGTTTTCGAAAGATCCTTGTCAGACAAAGAGAAGGCCAAGATGGCCCAGAAGAACTTCAAGCAAGCCGACGCCATGGCAAGAGTTCACCAAGCTACGACAAAGCAGAGGCCAGATGGATACTCATCCGATGAGGGTGTTGCGGATGTGGGCTCACCAACTCGCGAAAAGGCGCAGGCCGATGAGGATGGCGCCGATCAAGACATCGACATGCCCGACGCCGACACCGCTGCTGCTGCCATCCCGCAGAGGTACATCAGTGCAATGGAAGTCCAAGCCCGCCTGAATGAGCTTTTCACCAAGGAACAAGAACTGATCGCTCTTCTTTACAATGCCAAGCCTGCAACACGAAGCTCCTCCAAGGTTACTCCGGACATGTTCTTCCTGACGATCCTCATGGTGCCACCCAACCGATACCGTCCAGAGGCCCGTACGGGCGATTCCCAGATCTCGGAGGCTCAACAGAACTCGCTGTACAAGAACATTCTTAGAGGCTGCGGAAGAATTGCCCAACTTCATGCCCATCTCCAGGAAGAGCGAGCAGATGTCAACCAGCTTCACCAGGCCTGGACCGAGCTGCAAGAGTCGGTGAACGCACTCATTGACAAGGATAAGAACCCAGTCCAGGGCGCCGCGGCAAAGCGCAACGAAGACGGTATCAAGCAGAAGCTTGAGAAGAAGGAGGGTCTGTTCAGAAAGAACATGATGGGCAAGCGAGTCAACTACGCCGCTCGAAGTGTCATCTCGCCGGATCCCAACATCGAGACCAACGAAATCGGTGTTCCGCCTGTATTTGCCAAGAAGCTGACATATCCTGAACCGGTGACCAGCCATAACTTCCGCGACATGCAGCAGGCCGTCATCAACGGTGTGGATAAGTGGCCCGGCGCTTTCGCGATCGAGAATGAGAACGGTCAAATCGTCAACCTTCGAAACAAGTCCGTTGACGACCGCGTGTCACTGGCAAACCAGCTTCTCGCTCCCACAAGCAGCAACGCCGCCCGAACCAGGAACAAGAAGGTCTATCGCCACCTCACCAACGGTGATGTTGTCTTGATGAACCGTCAACCGACCCTGCACAAGCCGTCTATCATGGGACATCGAGTGCGAGTTCTGCCAAACGAGAAGACAATTCGAATGCACTATGCCAACTGTAACACTTACAACGCCGATTTTGATGGTGACGAAATGAACATGCATTTCCCCCAGAACGAAGTTGCCCGAGCGGAAGCCCTTCAGATTGCCGACACCGATCATCAGTATCTATCCTACACCGCAGGTAAACCCCTCCGAGGTCTCATTCAGGATCACATTTCCGTGTCTGTGGCCCTCTGCAACCGAGACACATTTTTCAGCCGTGGCGACTATCAGCAACTGGTGTATAACGCCTTGCGCCCTGAAAGCGGTCACATCGTCGGCGAGAGGATCGAGCTTGTCGCCCCAGCCGTGATCCGACCAGTTCCCAGGTGGACTGGCAAGCAGGTCATCACTACTATCCTCAAGAACATGCAGCCACCCAACTGTGGCGGTCTCTGCATGAGAGCAGAGACTCAAATCAAGGCCAGTCAGTGGGGCAAGGACTCGGAAGAAGGCGTCGTTCTATTCCAGGATGGTGAATTTATTACTGGAATCTTGGACAAGTCGCAGATTGGTCCTAGTTCGGGTGGTGTTGTCCACGCTGTTCATGAGATTTACGGCCCTGCTATTGCAGGCAAACTGCTCAGCAGTCTCGGCAGATTGCTGACCAGGTACCTCAACGTGCGAGCTTTTTCTTGCGGTATGGACGATCTCCGACTCACCCCCGAGGGAGAGAAGGCCCGACGAGAAGCGCTTGTGCCTGCCAACACAGTCGGTCTCAATGTCGCTTCATCGTACGTCTCTCTGGAGCAGAACCCCGGTCCCCGTGATCCCCTGCTCCTTGAGCGTCTGGAGGAGGTTATGCGCGACGACAGCAAGCAGGAGGGCCTCGATCTTCTGATGAAGGAGGGTCTCAGTGGCATCACGGACAAGGTTCAGACTGCATGCGTTCCCAACGGTCTGGAAAAGCCATTCCCCAAGAATCAGATGCAGGCCATGACAACATCTGGTGCAAAGGGATCCCGAGTCAACGCTTCCCTGATTTCCTGTAACCTTGGTCAGCAGGTTTTGGAAGGCAGACGTGTGCCTATCATGGTCAGCGGCAAGTCGCTGCCATGCTTCAACCCATTCGAGACTCACGCTCGAGCCGGCGGTTACATCGTGCAGCGGTTCTTGACTGGCATTCGCCCTCAGGAATACTACTTCCATCACATGGCTGGCCGAGAAGGTCTGATCGATACAGCTGTCAAGACGTCCAGATCCGGATATCTGCAGAGATGTGTCATCAAGGGCATGGAGGGCCTGACCGTCGCCTACGACACCACCGTGAGAGATGCCGATGGCTCCATGATCCAGTTCCTGTATGGAGAGGATGGTCTTGATGTGACGAAGCAAAAGTATCTGAACGATTTCAGCTTCATTCTTGAGAACGTCACCTCCCAGGCTGCTCAGCTTAAGTACGACCCTAGCATAGGAGATAGGCTCGGACAGCACCGAGAAGTCATTGCCAAGTACATGAAGAAGGCTCTCAAGCATGTCAAGGCCCATGACCCCAAGGCCCAGGATCCACTCTCCAGCATGTTCAACCCGGCGACCACTGCCTTTGCTACCTCGGAGAACTTCTATCAGGCCATGACCTCCTATCTCAAGGAAAACAAGGACGGCCTGGTGCGGGACAAGTCAGACAAGAAGAAGCTCGCCCTTTCTCGTGTGAGTCTCAACAGGAAAAACGCCGAGATGCTGTTTGCGATGAAGTACCTGCGGTCTCTTGTCGAGCCTGGCGAGGCTGTCGGTATCGTGGCAGGCCAGTCTGTTGGTGAGCCTTCAACACAGATGACACTGAACACGTTCCATTTGGCTGGTCACTCCGCCAAGAACGTCACCCTGGGTATTCCGCGATTGCGAGAAATTCTCATGACTGCTAGTGACAAGATTTCTACGCCAGCCATGTCCCTTTACCCGATTGATGAGATGTCCACAGAGGACGCGGAGACTTTTGCCAAGTCTATCTCGGTCTTGCCTCTTGGCTACGTTTTGGATAGTATCTCGGTCGAGGAGAAGGTCGGGCGTGGCAAGATGTACGGTTCAGCCAAGGTCTACCGGGTTGACCTCAAGTTTTTCGCCTCCGAGGAGTACACGAAGACCTACGCCATCAGTGTCACGGATGTCATGGACGCCGTTGAGCGGAAGCTGCTCCACCGTCTTCTTACCCTCGTGAAGAGGGACATTAAGAAGCGACAGAGTCAGTCTACCATGGCCACGCCCGAGATCGGTGTCAAGGCCGGCGTGGTGGAAACGGCGGCCCCTAACGCCGAAGCCATCCGGGATGAGGACGACGACGATGACGAAGGTGATGACGATGCCACAAATGCCAAGCAGCGGGCCAACCGGACCGAGGCGGTATCCTACGGCCCCAACGACGACGACGACGATGCTGTTCAACAGGAGATGGCACGTGACGCCGCCGATGATGTGGACGAGGACGAAGGCATCGGAGGTAGCCCACGCATGGCCCCTGTGGATGATGATGAGGATGAAGATGGCATCGACTGGTCGGCAAAGGCACGAACCGAGCGCGTTCTGGATTCATACGCCGAGGTGACGGACTTTAAATTCGACGCAAAGAGTGGAACCGACTGCAGCTTCACCCTCGAGTTCGACTCGACTATCCCCAAGGTCCTCATGCTCAACCTTGTGCAGGATGCTGTCAAGAAGACGGTGGTTCAAGAGATCTCTGGCGTAGGAGCCTGCACCTTTGTGGAAGAGAAGGGCGTACGCGTCATTCACACGGCGGGAGTGAACCTACAGGCGATGCAAAGGTACAGCGATTTCATCGACCCCCATCGAATCCAGACCAACGACATTGCCGCCGTGCTGGCAGTGTATGGTGTTGAGGCGGCTCGCAGCAACATCGTCCAGGAGCTGGCTGGTGTCTTCGGATCACACGGCATCAAGGTCGACAACCGCCACCTGAACCTGATCGGCGACCACATGACGAGGAATGGTGGATTCACACCGTTCAACCGAATGGGTCTGAAGGGCAACGTCAGCCCCTTCACCAAGATGAGTTTCGAGACAACACTGTCGTTCCTCAAGGATGCTGTGCTCGACGGCGATTGGGATGACCTCGCCACGCCCAGCGGTCGGTCAGTGATGGGTAAGCTTGGAAAGGTTGGCACAGGAGGGTTCGATGTTTTGGCGCAGCTTCCTACATATCATGTTGATTCTCTGGCGTAATTAGGGTTGTAAAAGTGTAGATACAGTCTGTCAATTTGTTTGGTAGTCGACGAAGTAAATAGTATTTATTGCATTGTTCTGATCATCTTACTTGACTCGATATCCTATCTCTCAAGACCTGGGTGCGCCCACCATCCCCGTACCATATCTGCACCATCCATCATCCGGTGCCCTGCGTTCTACATTCTAGGCTCGTTCCTTTGATTGACTCATCCATGACTTTCAAGGCAACACCCGAACAAGCGGCGCAGCACTCCATTGAGGTGGTGTTGATAACACAGTCTTGACGAAGCCTGTCAGCTGACACGTGCGGGCACATGACCTGAAGAAATCAACCAGCACTAAGGGAACAGTCCGCACCAGAGCTTCAGGGCCCGTTCATCTCGGGATGACGCGTTAAGTTGTTCACGGTGTGTACAGTCGCGTAAATGAATGGTACTCATGATGCGGACGCGTTGTGCTTTGAAGTTTGCAACTATCTAAGTATTGGGACTGCGACCCGTCATGTCATTGCAGGCATGTCACGATGGAGGCTGGTGTTGATCAAAGACCGGTGGTCAATTGCATGCAGTCGCTACCAATGGTGCTGACTGTGTAGTGTACATCCCAACTGTAGAAAAGCATTTGTTCCTCGCGAACGCCTTTGATTATCCCCTAAACCATGATATTCCCTCGTGTCAAAGCAAAGTCGTGATCCTCCCAGTTATCCCAGCATCTCCGGCTTAGTTGCGCTCACCACGGAGGCGGCGGGCGAGCTGGATGTCCTTGGACTGGATGGTGACACGCTTGGCGTGGATGGCGCACAGGTTGGTGTCCTCGAAGAGGGAGACGAGGTAGGACTCGACGGACTCCTGGAGAGCACCGATGGCGGAGGACTGGAATCGGAGATCGGACTTGAAGTCCTGGGCAATCTCACGGACCTGTTTGTCGCGTGTCAGTCGCGGTCGGTTGAGTGCAGGTGCATAAGGGTGAACTTACCAGACGCTGGAAGGGGAGCTTTCGGATGAGAAGCTCAGTCGACTTCTGGTAGCGTCGAATCTCACGGAGAGCGACGGTACCGGGCTTGTAGCGGTGAGGCTTCTTGACACCACCGGTAGAGGGGGCGGACTTGCGGGCTATTAATGGTCAGTATGTGCCGGTGATGGTCAAGACGCGTGTCGCGTCGAGGTGCGGTAGAGGGGAAATGACTCACCAGCCTTGGAAGCGAGCTGCTTGCGGGGAGCCTTGCCACCAGTGGACTTGCGGGCGGTCTGCTTGGTGCGAGCCATTGTTGAAGGTTGATGTGAGGATGAAGTTGTTGATGGAAGAAGTGTTGATGAAGTTGTTGTTGATGGTTGTGGTGGGGGTGAAGGCTGAAGTGGGTGTGTGATGCAGGAGGAAAAGTCGGAAGAGAAGGCAGGCGGGGGGATTGCTTTAATACCTGTAGCGTGCACCTTTCCTGGTCGCGGCTGATCTGGCAGTGTTGGACCGTGCGCTACTGATTGGGTTGTTTTTTTGCAATCACCCACCGAAAATGGGAAAATGGGCCCCCAGCCATTCGTGCCTACCACGCTGGAAAATGCGCGCGACTGATTAAAAAAAAAAAAGCTGCACGCGCGCCGATTTTCGATTGGTCAGAAAATCACTCCCCGCGAAGATGGTTGGGAGGCCCCACATCACGTCTTCGCCCTTTGTTCTGGGTTCACGCGTAGCCAATGAGAAAAATGGCTGGGTAAGGTCAGGCAGCCAGCCAGGCACGGCATTTCTGGCGCGAGAGGCAAAGGGGATCGGAGGATCTGGTGGTTTGACTTTGAGTCTGGGGAACGGGGAGCTTGCAGGCGCGGTACCTCTGTGTGCGCGCAAGTACACCCGTTGAGTGAGTGTGACATTTACCTGCCTTTGCAGAGTTTGACTCATCGCGTCGTTGCCAGTTGCCCGTGTGACTCTGAGCTTCCCGTCGTGTCCTATGAGTGTGTTTATCAATTTCTGTAGTGGTAGCAAGTTGAATACAGTAAACCGCCGTCATAGCTGCTTTCGAATAATCTGTCTTAATCAATGCGCATACGATAATTGTAAACTCTTGTGGCATGTTCAGTGATTGATGTGTAATTATTTTCCTTTCTCTCTTTGTCGTTTTGGATGACACGGGTGTTCGTGGTCGAACAAATCTCTTGTTTCACGCAACAAAGTGTAAGCTCCGTTGAGCAGATCGTTGACGACAAAGATCAAGAAGATGATTGAAACACCACCACATCAATACAACATGAAGAACAACAAGGAACGCATGTCTAAAAATACTACAATACTTCACAGCTGCGAACATATCCATAAGCAAACAAAAATCATAGCAGCACTCTCATCATCAGCAACCTCTCGATAAACATGGTGTTTTCGACATATCTACCCTAAATGTCACGAATCTCGATGCTGGACTTAGCAGGTGGGTGGCTGAATTCCCGACCATCCAAAAACAGACACTCCAGAAGGCACCGCTTTCAAAAAATCGACACACGCTGATTTTTTTAATTCGTTGCACGGCGCGTCCTTTTTTTTTTTCGCGCTTGGTTGCCAGATCGCGTCGGACAGGGATCCGGATCAGAAAGTGGGTCTAGCAACTGATCTGGAATCTGGCCCACTTGTACTTAAGCCCGCCAGCTCCCACCCTCACTTACCGCATCTCATACTTCGACACTTCATCCATCACCTCTCTACTACCATCAACGCATACACCTTGCGTGTTCTTCCACTTTCTCACCAACACAACTTCACCACACATCCATCACAATGACTGGACGTAAGTCACACCGCACCCCAACCATCTACCTGCCTCTACCTCCCAAGACGCGTCGCGTCTCCAGGCCAGCACACACCATGAACACACGATACTAACATCACATCAACAGGCGGCAAGGGCGGCAAGGGTCTCGGCAAGGGCGGTGCCAAGCGCCACCGAAAGATTCTTCGTGACAACATCCAGGGTATCACCAAGCCCGCCATCCGGCGTCTCGCTCGCCGAGGTGGTGTCAAGCGTATCTCTGCCAGTATGTATCCATCGCCTCACAGCCCACATGCACACGACTAACAGCACGAATAGTGATCTACGAGGAGACCCGTGGTGTCCTGAAGACCTTCCTCGAGGGTGTCATCCGTGACGCCGTCACCTACACCGAGCACGCCAAGCGAAAGACCGTCACCTCGCTCGACGTTGTCTACGCCCTCAAGCGACAAGGCCGCACCCTCTACGGTTTCGGTGGATAAGCGCGTTCTGTTTTACATGTCTGTTACGAATCTTTGCGATCCGCTGTGCTCGGCGCGCAGCGCCATGTGGGTGTTCATGATGACAACTGGGTCCGGTTCTGTTTTTGGGTGTTCTGTATCATAAGGGAAACGGGGATTACATTGGGGATAATCAATCATGCCCGTGTGGCGATCTTGACCATCCTGTTGATATGGCATGTACTGAAGTGACGCGTGACTTGAATCCCGACGTGCCTCCCGTGTATCCCCACTCCATACCGCGTCATGCTATGCGTAGGCTCGATGGACACCTGTGAAGGTCAGTCCGTGATCTTGTGATTGCCCGGCCAGAGGCCACCGCCGGAGCACTTGCTCCATGTTGCCTGGTTCCTCGACGCAGCGTGTATGGTTCACTGGTCGATGGGACATGCCTGTATTGAACAACCGATCAACCCACCCGAGGAGTTGTCTTGGCGTCGCAACATTATTCTACGAGGGGTATGATTGACTCTTAGCAAGTAGACCTATTGATATATAGTAGTGTTCACATAGTTCTGTCAATATCTGATGATCTTGTTTCCTTTGGGAGTTGCGGACGGGATACCAATCGCGAACACCCTTGTCGTGGATGCCTTCACTTGGGACCAGAAGGTTCCCGCCAACGCCATTTAACCTCGAAAAAGGATACTGGCCCGAGCATACGGCGAGGCTGAATAGCTGACGAGTACGGGTACGTTGACAATAACCCATCAGCCACCTTCTAAACCGTTACGCGTTTTCGCCAAGATCACCTACCCTGTGTCAAGCCATTGTCACTCGCGAGGTTGATGTTTTAGTGATCTTTTCGTAATCATAATGTATCTAGATAGTTGCAAATATTCAGGTGCTTTAAACACATGGTTGATGTGAGGCAATAAGTAGCAAATGTGTCAACTTGGCTTCCTCGTCCGCGGAGACTTGATGGCTAGTTGAGGTAAGAAACGTTGACAAAGCCGACATTGCCACAACAATTGAGTCATCGTACCATACAACAAACCTACAGTAAATTCCAAATACCAACTCAAGGCCAGGTTAACAATACAATTGGAAATCGCATAGGTGTCATGATTACTGATTACGGGCCGTTTGTCATGTGTGATGGATGGTGAGCAATACGAAAGCGAGGCATTACGGTACGGTGCGGTGCATCGCAGTGCATGAACGGCATCCGTTCTAGAACGATCCCGTAACGTCCTGTGACCATTATCCTGGCAGTGAGAGAGTACAGCCACGGAGGACGGATCTGGAAGCTAAGTCTACACTGCGTTGGCGGGAACATAGAGGGTCAGTGAAATTAAGATCTGCACGTCTGGACCTGGGAGAGATCCAATTTTGGGGTTCCCGTTCTGGTGACGGGGACTAGATAATCGGCCGAATTCTTCGGGCGACGGAGCGAACGGGTGGCGAGACCGAGGGATCGCTGGGCCTGGACCACGTGGAGAGGGGACTAAAATTAGAGGCCGCCGCGCCAGCAATCCGGGGGGTAGGCCTGGGCCCGAAGGAACACGAAATGGATTTGTGAGCAGGAACAACTGTGCCGAGGCACCTAAAATCCGTAGTCTCCGCTTCGGATTTTGGATGCCTCTCTCTTCTTGGCCGGCTTGCGCGGAAGATGAAGGACGGGAAAACGGACATGAATGGACTAAAAGATGATACTCGATAATGCTGATTTTCTTACACAATGGAGAACAAAGACATTTGCTAGTTGCCTGGCGAAAGACCCCTGCACTGCTGGGGTTCATGCCACCAAGATACACTCGCACGTTTTTTCTCGATCCTGGGTGGCACCCAGCTGAAGAAAAACGAAGGAAAAGCGACACACCATTACAAACGCATTCGCTTACACTCCCCCAAAGGGAATTACCAAAGTACAATAAGAATAAACAAAAGAGCTCTAGAGTATTTTATAATATCATGGTACATATTTGAATTATTTGTTATATTTTACGTTAATTTATTCATCACATTCAATAGCAGTTACTCAACCTTATGTGATGTTTTGGTGTCATTTATTTCTTTACCTCCCTGGTAGCACGAAACAAGAGCCTCCACTTGAAAAGGCTGCCCCACGCGGACACACCGAACCGTGCTAGCTGGAAGGAAAAGGTCACCCAGCATAGAGGAATCGCACAAGATGCGGAATGGAAATGCACGACCCGGCTTTCGATGATGCATGGAAGCGTTATGGAACATGGCATTTCTGGAGAGACGCCTCCCCCGCTGGAGCCGGTGCGCTGGCCTTACCACGAATGTTGAAGCCTCTGCGGCCCGACCGCCCGTAACGTAGCATGGACCCCACGCTTTGGGAGCCGTTTGCTCCAGCATTTGCCATCAAGTCAGCAGCATAGCTTGCTATTACAGATCGGTGGCTCGGGGAGCTCAAGGAGCTGGATCGCTCAAGGCTCGGAGATCCACAAACTTGCATCGTTGTATAGAGCTTAGGAGCTGGGCTTGCCTCATCTGCTTCCCTGGCTGAGATGCTGTAACGTGCTCAATACCACCTGCCCCGAAAGCCATCGGCAGTATTCAGCTGCCTACGCAAATACCAGGCAGATAGATTATTCAGTGGAACACAGCAGATTTGTTCAGATTCTGCTGCCCCGAGGCCAGCCGGCGGATCGCCCGGCTCCAGCCGCCGCCGTTGCGGGTCTTTCGGCCGCCAGCCCTACGCGCGCCCCGTGGGCGGTTAATGGATACACTCTAGGCTGCCCTGGGTGTTATGGCTCACATGTTCAGTTTTGGCTGACGGATAATGTCTTGGTAATTGGACTTCAGAGTTTTTCCAACTGCGGGCTCGGAGCAGGATCGAGATGAACGTCGAGCCTAATCCGCTTTGGTGTCATGCAACTGCGTCCATCTGGATAGTCATGAGCTTCTGCTAAGGTGACTCTTGGAATGAACTCTCGCGACCCGAGCTTGGCACTGACCAGTAAGAAATACAAGTTCAAACGGGTCGTGTCTCGTGTGAACGGGCCGGAGAAAGGTCACTCGCAACACCCCGGCTCCAGACTATCGGGTTTTCACCTCTCGCGTGCCTGGCTGGTGATTCACCGCTTGCCTGCGAATACGACGGTAGTGATAAAGATTTCAGGCCCACCTCCGTATTGACCTTCCTGGATATCGTTTCCCAGACTTCAGCCTCACACCCTCCGTTTATTGTCCAAGTATGGAAGTCTTGTCCGGCACCCAGGAAGCTAGAATTTGCATGGAAAGCTGGAACGATGATTAGCCGCATACCGGAAGTCCCGTTGTCTTGGGTAAGGTAGCTGGAACTGTTCGGTCCCGCGGAGGAACGAAAAAGGCTGCAGGTGGACGGTCCGGATTTTCGGAGATGGGTGGGACGGATGTTGGACGAGATCGATCTGGCGGCCTGGGCATGGACTCTGGAGCTTGTCTAGCCCTTCAAATTGGCAGGGTTGTGGCTTAGCCAACGTCAAGCCACACCCCTGATTGGTTGGGAACACAAACCCGACCAAGTCCGAGGGCCGAAGCGGGTCGGTCAGGCCGAAGACCTTGTCACGCATCGGCGGACCTCCTCTACGATCTGTCTACCTATCACCATGGCACCTCTGGGTATTTTCTTGCACATTCGAGCTAGGGGGGGAGAAGGGAGTGTGACTGGGTTTTTGTTCCTGCGTTGCGCTCGCACCAGTCTATCCTCCCCCCCCTAGACAGGATGGATGAAAATTTTTCTTCCCATCAACCTTCACCCTGTCTAGTATTTGCTCCGTTCCGTTGGGAAACGACATGCCGGGTGTTGAGCAAGGTAGAAGGGACGCATGGCCAGTCACACCATCGAATGTGTCATGCGACGGGTACCATAGCGGAAGAGATTTTTTAGCTGACAACACCCTCCTATTCCCGACCTTAGCTCAGCAGACTTGTCGAGCGTGGTTGGCTTATCTAAGGTGACTCCTAACAGCCGACATGGATAGGACCACTCTGAAGCAACATACGACAGCAGAGCTCATGTGACCTCTACGCAACACCGTCATGTGACTCCAACTCGGTGGAACGACGTGGAAATGGAGTGTGGCGGATGCCGACGGATTGGCATTGGAAAGGGAACGACAACGTATTACCAACGACGGAAATGTGGCTGTGCGTGGCATGCCGCGCTGGACAGGGATCGTCTTAGAAAGCGAATAAAGATGAAAGATCGGCGGGGCCAGACTACGTCAGTGGACACGGCCAACACGCACGAGGAGAAAAACTTGAGTCGCAAAGCCAGGGCTGGCAAGGGCTTTCCAAGGAGAGCGGCAGAGGGATTGGGGGTGGTCATTGGGTGCTTGGCTTGGATGGGCCGTGTTGGCGTCGGAACCCTGGAGCGTTGGGTGCGAGCTGGCCTTGGCCCTTGGAGCCAAAACCTAAAGATACGTACCCCTGCTCTGTCTGCGACCCCGGAGTGGGCTTCGCGCGCTGCGGGCGTGAGGCTTGGTTGTCTGTCGGCTTGGGAGGGCTCCGTCTAGGTGTCGGACTTTGTCCTTCGGGGGCTCGTCTCGCGAATGGAGGGCGGCTGATACATCCAAGTATATCTGGCGCGACATCCTCGGCCTGGCTTTAAGCGATGGAAACATTTGAAATCAGAAAACAATCATCAATCCTCTGGAGCAACCGCCGGAAGCGACTCGAACCATCGAGACAATCAGCAGTTACATCAGCGCCCATCGCAGCATCACCGGCATCATAAATCACCAAAGCATCAATCAGCAACCGCACTAGCTGCCCGCCGCTGACCTAGCGAAACGAAAATAACGGCTTTTACCTGACGATTGTACGAACCACCACCACCACACAACGTACACTCCATTACTTCACACCACACACCATCATAACACGCCCCTCCATTCGAGTCCACACCACCCTTGCATCCCGGGTTACATACCGCACCGACACTCACGTCTTTTGCTTTTTTTTTCAGTCGGTACCCGGGCACAATCCAGCCAGTCATCCAGCCCAGATCCCGGATTTGGGCCCTGTCCTGTGCATCATCAAAGTGGGACCTTCAGGGTCTTCTCTCTGTCTGTGGGGCTCGCTCTGCAGATACATCGGCGCCAGTCCATCATCTGTCTACTCGTTTCCATCTTGGTATTCCAGTTCACTCCGGCTCACACGGGGCCTTCTTTCTTAAAAGGAGAGCCATCCCGTCTTTTTTGCCACTTCCTCCCCCAACTTTAAACACAATTATTCTTTCCTCAATCAACATGTTATCGATCCCTCGCCTTCATCAGCAACAACTTCAGCTTCAACAACATCAGAACAACTCTTCCAACACTCAACAGTATCCCTATATCCAAGACTCCGAATACAACCCTACCGCCTACTCAGACTTTTCACGATCGAACTACGACGACGAGCTTGCCGCCTTGAGCCAGCAGCTTCCCTCAGACCTCATGCAGCCCGACGCCTGGGGAGCCATCACCCATCAGACTCCCAGATTCTCCCGCGCTGCTCATCAACGAGAGTCATCATTGTCTTCTCTGGGTTCTTCAACTGCCGGTCCCGCTTCTCCATTTACCCACAACACTTCAAACCCTCAGATCGCCATCACCGACGTCCACGACCAGAGCGGCGCCAACCCTTCCTACTATCAGCTGGCCAAGTCAATGGCTCCCTACTCCGGCTACCAGTCCTGCGGTGGCATGGAGCATGCCATGCCTGAGCTGGCATATCCCATCACACTCGCAGGTCCCAGCAGCAAACCACGGATGGATCGGGGACTGATGCACGCCCCCGACTTCTCCGGCTCGACGCGATCACATCCTGCCTCGGTGGCGAGTTCCATCGCAGGTGACTCACCTGCGACTCCAACAGTTGGCGAGACCGACCATTCGGAGAGGAGGCGAAAAGGTACAGATTCCCTTCTGGACGGAGGCCTCAGCAACCAGCGCTCACAATTCCTCTCAATAGGTTATCCCAATGCCCCCAAGCTTGACAGGACCATGACGGATGTCTATGGCGACGAGCTCTACAGCCCCAACTTTGCCATCACATCTACTCCGCCTTCGCAAGCGCAGATGGCTGTCTCTCCCACAAACGATGTCTTCAGCCAGCGACTCCACGCAGCCAACAGCCAGCACTTGAGCGCTGCTCACTCGCCGGCCTCTAGTACTTCCCGAGACAGATCGCCTTTCCGCGCTGGCTCTCCACTGGCACCTTCGCCGGCTCATGACTTTAGCAATGCCGCGTTCGCGCAAAATATGCCATTCAACTCAGCCCAGCGCATGCGCGAGCAGAACAAGGCGCAGCACGACGCGCAGTTCATGCAACAGCAGATGAGTCAGAGACACGAGCCTGAGACTCCAAAGACGATTTCGCCCAAGGACGCTATTCTGGAGTTCAACGAGCCTGAGGGCGAGTCCAATTTCCCCTTGTTCCCTCAGGGTGCTTCTGGCTTCGAGATGGACCACTTTGCGAAGGACATGGTCAACCATGGATCCCAGGCTCACTCGATGCACGATGCTAGCGCCAATGGTCACTTCAACTTCCTCCCTACGCAGGCGCCGTCTGGCATTACTGTTCCTCAGCAGTATCCCTTCATCGCGCATCCCCGCCCCAGCAACGAGACCCCTCCCCGCCTGAGCTCCGCTGGATCCAGTTCCAACGAGTCACGAAACACTACCCCTGCAACCCGTCCCAGCAGTACTACCGCAGACGGAGGCACTTACACCTGCACATATCACGGATGCACTCTGCGATTCGAGACTCCTGCGCTTCTCCAGAAGCACAAGAGAGAGGGACACCGCCAAACACAGGCACTGGGAGGTGCTCGTCCTCGCGATATGGGCATGACCTCAAGCCTGCTTAACAGCCAGGCTGGGCCCCATCGCTGCGATCGGATCAACCCGAGCACGGGCAAGCCTTGCAACACAATCTTCTCCCGGCCCTATGATCTCACTCGTCACGAAGACACGATTCACAATGCCCGCAAGCAAAAGGTACGCTGCGATCTTTGCACCGAGGAAAAGACCTTCAGCCGGGCGGATGCTCTGACAAGACATTACCGGGTGTGTCACCCGGATGTGGAGCTCCCGGGCAAGCACCGGCGACGCGGCGGCGCCTGAAGTGGGCGTTGAGCGGCTTGCAAGGCTGGCATATCCCCGTCCCCGGACGATTGACTCCTACCACCAACCGCCCACCCCTGGCTTCGCTTGACAATATCCAGATGCCAGCAGAGCTGGGACCGACGGGTCTTCTCACGCAACAGATGATGCTGCATGACGTGGACCACGGTCGAATTAGGCTTGGCATTGGTGGACCGGTCGATGCGAGGCTTCAACCTGCTTGCATTGGGTTGGCTGAGGGCAGAAAAAGCGACAGGGCGGCCGGGCTCCAACGCGGGCAAGTGGGTCTCAGGGTCCTCATGCAGGAAGGGTCCTCCCGACTGACGTCATGGGCTGCCCATCGACTCAGGCTGTGACATCACTCGCCCCCGCCCGACCTGTCGCTCAGCCATCAGCATCACTCCCCAGCACTCCTGATGATGACATGGCGTCCGTCATGGATACGGCATGCTCATTCTGGAGCACCCTGATCCCGATTTTTCTTTGTCTGGCATCTAATCGAAGGGCATGGAAGCAACGCTGGGTGTACTTCCATCGGCCCTGATGTAACTTGTACATTACTTACAAATCCAACAAAACAATTACACGGAATGACCACGGCATAGCCCTAGGCTCGACTTGGCCGGCCGGGAACGCCTGGGCTATGTCGTGCGATATTGGAATCAATTGGGAATCGGAAATCGGAAATCGGAAACCGGTCTAGACAAAAAAACAAACGAGCGAGAGGGTCTTTTTTACAGCGTCTTTTGTCATTCAATTTTGCTTTGCAATTGGGTACCCTCTACGGATTGGTCTGCATTTTGGTGCTTTGGTCTGTTTGTTACACGGGCCGTTTTGGCCCGTCTATTTTTGTTGGCAGCGGATGTTTGATCCGCATGCAAGAGCGTGTAACGGTGTGATTTTGGGTCATGACTGCAGGTTGGAAATATTATGGGGTCATACGATGTCATGACACTGGAGAAACGACCAAGAGCGGGTCGATCAGCTTGAACTTGGTTTTCGATTTCCTTGGCCTGTTGGAATTTTGCATGGGTTCTATCCCAAAAAACTATATCCATAGATGATGATGATGTATGATATAATTTAAAAGAAGGATTGACAACTTACAATCGAAGCCTGTCTCAAATGTGCGTTGTGTGCTTGGCTGTCCAGTAGAAGCTCTAGGTACGTGTTTATCGAAGTGAAGGGGCACGAATCTTAGAACCGTCCACCCCTCAGATCTCCAGAGGCTGATAAACGGTTGACGCTAGCCCTGTAGATCCAAGCCCCATCGCAATCGATGATTGATATGCGTTTGATGATGGAATAGAGCTGGGGCTAAAGTTCCAAGCTTCCCCGGCTAGCGATCTGCACCGAGCTCATGTTCCCTCTATGCTGTCACCGTTCCTTGGGGACCGAGACACATTACACAATGAACGAACCACACCCCTTGTGACGTCGCCAAGATTTGCGCTTGGATGAGCGCATCGAGTGTGAAGTTACTTGATCACTGTTTTTGGGCAGAATGACGATGTCTTGCATTTGCGCACGTTCTAGAGGAGCAGATCCAGAGACAGCGGCAGTACGTAGGTTACTTTAGAAGGAAAAGGCTTCCATCGAGGCTGGCATGGCAGGGGAACAAAGTCTCCGCCTTGACGCAATCCCGGTGCTGTAGGTGGGATGCTCTGGCGGGGTTCTGTCGGTAACATTATGAACAACGTCACATCTTGAGATTTGTTGCTGTAGTTTCACTTACAGTAGGATGGCATGTTGGGCCATGCGACGTATTACAGAGTGAAAGGAACAAAAAAAAAACAAAAAAACAGAAAAAAAGGTCTGCCTCATACTCCTTGACAAATTGTCTATTCTGAATCTCTCTCTATGTCCACCTTGTTTTGTGTGTTTGCAATCTACATTGCTACCCTCTGTAGCCATCCTCACAGCTAGCTGCTCCATCCACGTGCGCGCTCTGTTTTCATCACCATTGTCACCTACACGTTCCTACTCTTGTTGGCATCGAACATTGTAGACCCTCTATGAACCGAGGACAGCGGAACGAGCGTCGCGATACAAGGGCGTGATGCCGGTCCACAGTTCAAACTAGGAGAGAGCATGTTAGCTGCCTGATCGTACATTGTGATTGCAAAGATGAACTTACTTGATACCAACCCTGAGATGCTAGAACCTCCAGACCTGGAATAGTGGTCCAGTTGCCTGCATCGTCCGCCAGCTGCATAATCGGGGTGTGGCTAGGCTTGTAGGCCATCTCGAGAAGAACACGACGCCCTGTGCCTACAGCCGGTCGGCTGAGCAAAGAACCAACGAGCTCCTGGAGACTCGGGTCAATGGGCCGATCAGCTGGGATAGTGCTGATGACGACGTTGAGGTTTGAAGACACCTTGTCAGCGTCTGAAGCCTGGCTCAGACCCTGCAACTGATACTCAGCTGGGAAGTCAGCCGCAAGCGCATCCGCCTTGGCCTGGTTTCGTGCCGCAATGTAGATCGGACCAAAGCCCAGGGAATGGAGGGCAAAGATGGCGGCTCGGGTAGTGCCACCTGACCCAACCACCATGGCCGCTCCCTTGGTCTCGGAGTCGGCCTGCTCCTCGACTCCTTCGTCACGAAGAGCGTGAACCATGCCCCTCCAATCCGTGTTGTCTCCCAGGAGGCGTCGGCGACCATTGGCATCAGCCTTACCTATCGGCACAACAGTGTTGACGGCACCAATCGTACGCGCTGCTTCCGAGAGCTCATCAACTTGACCCATAATGTCCAGCTTCAGAGGGATGGTCACAGAAGCACCTCCAAAATCAGGTGCCTGCAAGACCTCACGAACATCTTGGATGTTGTCCGTCTCCAAACGGTGGTACTGATGAGGCAAGCCTGTCTGTCCGAACAGGGTGTTGTGAAGAGCAGGCGATCGAGAGGCTGAAATTGGCTTTCCAAACAAGTAGAAGTTGCATGGATCTAGGTCACCCAACAAGGCCAGACCTCGACGGATCTCGGCAGCTGACATCTGTCCAGGTGCAGCCTTGAAGGGCAAGGCAGGGTGAGAGACAGGTGTCAAGAACTTGTTGAGGACACGGCTGAGCTTGCCTGCCTTACCCATGTTCATGGCAATCATCGGCGTCTTTCGTGCTTCTTGCATCCTGCTCTTGAACTTGGCCAGGTCAAAGTTGTCCTCGGAGCTGCGCGCAACGCCAACGAGCTTGACAATATCGCCAAACTGGAGGGCGCGGTTGTAGAATGGAATCCACGAGGCATTCTTCCACGACATGGCGCCCTTGGGGTCGTGGTGTGAAGCAATGATGCGCGAGTGACCACGAGACTCGGTAACAGTCTGGATGATGTTTTCGGGCAGGGTCATCTCGACATCGACATACTCCATACCCATTCGGAGGGCCAAGCGGTAAAGCTCAAGGCCTTCGTCGTAGGCATCATCTGGGAACTTTCCTCCCTGAGAGACGGTACGTAGAGTGAAGACAATGGGCTTCTTGGCTAGGGCACGAAGAATAGACACTTGTCGCGTGACCGAGTCGACTGACCGATCTTGAAGGAGATCGACTCTCAACTCAACTGCGTCGGAGCCGACGACAACTTCCGGGATCAAGCTGGCTGCCTCGCTCACATCGGGCACGGTCAGAGACACGAAGAAGCTGTGGTCCTTCTCCATCACATCCCTGAGGTGCGTGCTTCTGCCAGAAATGGAGGACACGAACTGTTGGAAGTCTTGAGGAATCTCGCTCTTCGACCCAGAGGACTCCGAGTGCGGACTGTAGTAGAGAAGGTTGCTGCACTCTTGATAAAAGTCTTTCCGGCGGAGATAGACTTCTCGGATCTCGCTGGTGTAGGCTGGGCGAGTCTTGTCTCGCATTAGGTACTCCACCACCTGTTCTGTGTCCCGATGGATGAGCAAGACATTGCCGCCATTTCTGCCATAATCCTTGAGGAGCTGCCTGGCCTCAGGTGTTTCGACCAGGCCACCGCCGCAAGAGAAGATATGACCGTGAGAGTTCTTCGCCATGACGTCCTTCAGAAGTGACAACTCGTCCTCGCGGAAGCCTTCCCATCCGCGGCTGCCTCTGATCATCTCGGGAATCGTGCATCCAGCCCTTCTCTCGAGCTCTTGATCCAGGTCGATAAATTTCCAACCCAGCATCTTGGCCATCCAGTTGCCCGCCGTGGTCTTGCCGGCACCCCG
The DNA here is from genome assembly GCA_003946985.1 of Fusarium duplospermum. Lineage (NCBI taxonomy): Eukaryota > Fungi > Ascomycota > Sordariomycetes > Hypocreales > Nectriaceae > Fusarium > Fusarium duplospermum. The sequence continues at coordinate 225,668 of NKCI01000050.1, forward strand.
CATACCAATAATGAATACTGAGCGTTCCATAATCGAGCTCTTGCTGTCCTCCTCTTCAGCATCGACGTCCGGCTCGTGACCAACCATGTCGACCTTGAAAACCTGCGACAGGATATCCCACCATCCAGGCCATGTCTTGCCCACACACTCTCGCTCGGTGACGATGACAGGGCTGGGTGACGCGACTGCTAGAACACTGAAGCTCATGGCAACACGGTGATCATCGTAGCAATGGATGCCAACCGTTGGTACCGAGACACCACCGTCCTGTCCTCTCCCGAGAACCTCGATGCCATCATCAAGTTCGTTGCACTGCACACCAAACTTGGCCAGCTGATCCTTCATGGCCGCAATTCGGTTACATTCCTTGACTCGCTGGTTGGCGATACCGGTGATCTGTGTTTTCCCAGAGGCCACAGCAGCCAAGACTGATGCAGTGAGGAATGCATCCGTCATGGGTTCCATATCAACATGAGCCAGCGCCTTCAACTCACCGGGTGCAGGGCCAGTCACTGTCGTGGAGTAGTCCGACTGGTTCACGGTGCAGCCCATGGGTTGCAATATATCGACAGCAAAGCGAGCGTCGCCCTGGAGCGACTTCGAACCAATGTTGGGAATGGTACATGTTGTACCAGTGATGGCAGCAACTGCCAATGGATAGGTGGCAGAGCTGGCATCACTTTCAATGATGTACTCGCCTGGGTTCTGGTACTTGCCCTGAGGGATGTGGTAGGTGTTTGGTTCATCGGGGGAAGCAGTCACATGAACGCCAAAGGATGCCATCATAGATATGGTCATGTCGATGTAAGGCTGGGAGATGGGTTTACCACCCACGAGGCGTAGGGTCACCGGGTTCTTGGCGTAAGGGGCCGCCATGAGGATCGAGGAAACGTATTGGGACGAGACGGTGGCTGCGAGCTCGATGACACCTCCCTTGAATCCTCCAGCTGCATCAACGCGCAGGGGAAGGCTGTTTTCCTTGCCTAGGTATTCGATCTCGACGCCGTTCGAACGTAGAGCATCGACCAACGGGCCGATCGGACGAACCTTCATCCTCGCATTGCCAGTCAGAATGCTAGAGCTGGCGCTGTCACTTGGAGAGCACAGAGCGACGACAGTGGTCAAGAAGCGGGATGCCGTTCCGGCGTTGCCTAGATAGAGAGCCTCTTTGCTAGCCTGGAGGCTTCCTCCCTTGCCGTCAACGACCAAAACTTCTCCAGCATCTTGCCAAGAGTAGGAAGCCCCTCCGAGCTGGTGGATAGCTGATAGCATATACTCAGTGTCGTCCGAGTGAAGGAGATTCTTGATACGGCAAGTTCCCGCTCCAAGAGCGGCCAGGATCAAGGCTCGATTGGAGATGCTCTTGGAACCCGGTGGGGTGACGGTGACATCCAATTTGCTCGGCACACCAGGCGTCACTTGGATGGAAGGCGATAGGATAGTTCGGATCGTCTTGTCATCGACAACACTGGCACGAGGCTCGTAGCACTTGCCGACGGCAGACAGAAGCACAATCTTCTTCTTCTGACCGTCGTTCTTCTTGTCAACTCCCATCTTCTGAAGTAAGATGTCGACAGGACACTTCTTGCCAGCAGTCAACTTGACAACACGTTTGTCATGAAGTGAAGTTGGGAGATCGTAACTGGCGATGCACTTGACGAGCCTGGCTACGGCACCCGGGCGCAGAACACCTAGATAGCGTGCCAGCTCGGCTTCTTTGACCATACCAATTGCCACAGCTTCTCCATGAAGTAGCTGAGGCGTGAGAATGGCCTCAATTGCATGTCCAATGGAATGGCCAAAGTTGAGGAGGTTGCGAAGACCACCCTCACGCTCATCGCTGGAAACAACCTCTGCCTTGACGCCTGCAGATCCAATGACAATGCGCTTAAGCACGTCCTTGATGGGTGTCAATCGGCCCTCACCCTTGGATCGGACGCATTCGAGGATGTGAGCTGCCGACTCCTCCAGCACGGCGAACTCTGTCTCGTTCCAAATGGCCGCAGTCTTGACCACCTCGGCCATGCCGTTGATGAACTCACGGACAGGAAGGGTCTCAAGGAAGGTCAAGTCAATGTAGATGCGCTTGGGCTGCCAGAAGGCGCCAACCAGATTCTTGCCCATTGGGGTGTCAATGGCAGTCTTTCCGCCAATGGATGAGTCAACCATGGCGAGTAATGTGGTCGGGACTTGAACAAAGCGAACTCCGCGCATGAAGGTTGCTGCGACATAACCGATCATGTCACCCATAACGCCGCCACCGAGGGCGATGATGACGGTGTCACGAGTGCATTGCTGCGAGAGCAACCAGTCCTCAATCTCGGCCTTTGTCTCCCGGCTCTTGGAAGCCTCGCCCGGAGGAATTGTGTAGGTGAGCAGGCGGGTCGCCTTGCCCTCGGCAGCAGCCTCGAATCGAGCTTGGAAGGCGGGCACATACGTGTCGAAGAGGTTCGTATCGGTGATCAAGACGTATGTCGAGGTTGGGGTGTTTTGGAGGAGGTCGTCGGCGACAAAGTTGAGCCAGAGGCCATGATCAACAATGATATTGGCCTCGCCCAGAATCGAGATCCGCTCGGGACCTGGTTTCTTGGCTTCCGCCATCGCGAGTAGTAGCAAGTCTCAGAATGGTCAAGACTTGCCTCTTCGTCAAAACGGCGCTGCAGATTGAGGTTTGCGGAAGATCGTTTGGTTGAGGTGGGCTGTCGTCGACCGCGCAGGGATCCAATTATGGTCGGTGAGTAAAAAATGGAGGGGTCTCCCCGATCGCGGCGCTAGGTCTGACTCCATGACGAGGAGAGGCTAGCCAGTCAAGTACCGATTGTTCAGGTACCCCGCTGGATTGATCTGCAAGGGGCCTTCTCGCAGGTACCGAAGCGAGGTACAAGGTACTGTCGGTACCTTGGCTGACTGCCCTCTCAGATCAACCTTGATAGTAATGCGGGCCGAATAGCGAACAGTAGAGTGACCAAACCTGTGCGGGAGGGGGGGTGTTTTAAATATAGGCTTTAAGAGACTATATAGGTCTAATATAGTATACTCTTTATCCTAGAGTAGTAAGTAACTTATAATATTAAAAACTTATTATATATTTTAAGTATATATATATATTTTTTTTTATATTTATAAAAATATTATATTAAATTATAAAATTATTTTATAAACTTAATAATTTTTATTAAAATTATTATTAAACTTATTATTATTTTATATTTACTTTTATAAGCCTAGATATATATATTA